>JAWQEG010005509.1:0-40602 GCA_033782935.1 Petrolisthes cinctipes | reverse complement strand
CTCTCCAATTCCCTGCCAGAAGATGGACACTCCTTTAATCAAAATAACAGTAATCTCAGCATTGTAATTGGGATTCTTGAGCATTAAAGTCCAGGTAATCTTGTGATTAGATTTATGTAATGGATATATAAGAACATAAATACGGAGGGTGGCAGCTGCTGTTTCAGACTCACTCCTTTCCTCTTGTCTCTTAAAAATTATCTAGTCTAATTTTCCTCTCGTTCACAAATGACTCACGTTGCGTTGTATCTTCTTTACTCTCAAGGATTACTACACGTTTCACAGTACCTCAGTATTTTGAGGAGCTCCTAGTTTACTGAGGCGACCAAATATCATACATGCAGAAAATAACAACACCTCGAGTATCAGAGGTTATTTCCCCCGAGGTACAGTAAAATTGCGCTAATTATATTAAATTACCGTCTCCTTACTTGTCAGAGAACGGGAAGGATTTAGCTATATATAATGTGACCTTTCTGTATCGTAATATTCAAAGGAGTTAAAGTTTTTGCCAATAGAATTACTGTACGTATAATGTTACCGATTCGTTTTCGAAGTGCGTAAGACGAAAGGATAATATTGCTGTACAAATATTTAGGTTCTTTGTGTACCTGCTCCAGATGTCTGACTTGTTCAATATTAAAGATTAATTACTTTGCCTTCTCCACCAAATTATAAATTTATTTCCAAACCACAGTCCTTTTTTCTACACGCCAGACACATAACGTGTAGCGAGAAAGTATTTTATGCTTGTTATTTTTATTCTCCCGGCACACAATATTGTATACTGGCCAGACTGGGGAAATCATTTACCACTTTCAGGCTCGTCATTCTAATTTATGCAAACGTTAAGGAGTGAAACACTGAAGCAAAACATTCTGACAAACACAGCAGGTGTGCTGACTAGCCTGGCAGTTTTATAATACATTCCAGCTTTGGAGGGTTTATTTATTTTTCTACTCTGGATAGTTCTTAGTTGCACCCCTCGAAGTTGCCACGACCCAGCTCTCTCTCTAACTCAAGCTAGCCTAAAGGGTGGGACATTTTCTGGACTAGACTCCAGCCTTACTCCTGTTCATATATTGGTTGTCATATGGTTAGGCAGCGATAATGATACCTTAACTACTTACACACACACACACCCAAGCCTTCATAAATAATTCTTTGCCGCAGAAATAATGAATAACGAGACTCAACAGGCCCCTCCTCCCCTCCTCCTCCCTCCTCCCCCACCGCTGTAAAGTACGAGTACCGTGTCCAAATGTATCGGTCACTTTCGTCCTTCGCCTCCTTGATTATGGTATTATTGACAACACTAGCGACGTTAACAATGGTCCCAGCCGTGACAAAAGACCTTCAATGGCAAGTCTTTTGTGCCTCCTCTTCTCTTAATCAATCGCTTTGCATCACCAGTTCTTAGTGAAGCGCAAACGTGGCTCATTAGGGTGAACTAGGGGAGTGGTGTTTGAGACTATTGTAATTACTGTGATATTCTGTGTGTCTGTTTGTATGTGAGAGGGGTTCTGCTTGTATATAGTGTGAGGTAAAGTAGAGGCGAAGTGAGGTGTGGTGAGGGGAGGTGAGTCACTGTATAGGGTAAGGGAAGGGGGAGAGGAGAAGTGCACAGAAAAAAGGTGAAGGGAGGGAGGTAATGAGGGTAGGGGGAGTTGAAGAGAGGTGCTGTGAGAGACTAGAGGTGAGAGGGAAGATAGAGTAAGGCAGGTGATAATTATAACTTTTGCTGAAATAAGATGAGATGAGGTGAATGAAGGTCACTGATAGTATTGATAGTTCTCTATTGTCAACGACCACAATTATAAATGTTTCTAAGAATTGTCGTGTTTCTATCCCAACTAATTTATCTTTCCATTCGTCTACTTTGTTACAGTACAACTAAATTTTACTTCCTGTCTCAATTTTAATTCTCTCTCAAATTGCATATAATTTCCTCCAAAACGCGAGTCATTCGAATCAGCATAATTCAGTACAATACTTCGAAAAGAATTCTTGTCCTTTTTCCAGTAGCGCTTGAAACATTAATTACAGAACAACGAAATACCATCCTACGTAGTTTAGACATAACCTTCATGTAAAGCTCTTTGTAGTATTCGTGATATGCTATCTGAGAGAGAGAGAGAGAGAGAGATGAGAGAGGAGAGAGAGAGAGAGAGAGAGAGAGAGAGAGAGAGAGAGAGAGAGAGAGAGAGAGAACGTGTGTGTATTGCTGGTTGAGAGAGAGAGAGAGAGAGAGAGAGAAGAGAGAGAGAGAGAGAGAGAGAGAGAGAGAGAGAGTGAGAGAGTACGTATGTGTGTTGCTGGTTGTGGTAATTTGTTTCAGAGTTGCTGTTGGTGGTAATGTGTGCCTTTGAAACAGTAATGAACCCCAAAGACAAAATCAGAAACAATATAGACAAAGATGGTGGGAGTGTTTCGGGAGAGTATATTTGTTGCTTTTCGTTAATTTTGAGGTGAGGAGAGAGGGGGACGGGGAGATGAACACAACAGTGGTCATAAGTCACTCAAAATTGGAAGAACTTTTGCTGGTGCCACACGCTACTTTCTTGTTGACTCTCTCTCTCTCTCTCTCTCTCTCTCTCTCTCTCTCTCTCTCTCTCTCTCTCTCTCTCTTCGTTGTTGGTTGGTACTTGAGAGTTATCTTACATTTATACTGTCAGCACTTCAGTTGGCTTATTTTTGGAACCCTGCAGACTGTAACCTTCCTTTTCTGACCTCTGACCTTCCTGTGGCTTCATACTCTGTAATTCATTGGGTGTCGGTACCTTGAACACCTCGCTTGTATTTCTGTGGCACATAAGAACAATGTTACACTGCTTATAAAGACATGACATAATTTATTTACTAAATTGGTGTTATGTAAAGGATGAATTACACTCGGTATATTAAAGTCTAACCGTTTCATCCGGACTATTCTTAAAAACATGCCAAATATAACTAAATCTTAGAAGGTTCACCTACATAAACACATAAATCCATCATGAATTCGTATGACTAAGTTACTCCACCCTGGAAATTAAACCAGCAAGTATGAGACAACGGAGCTTCCCTTTAGACCTTGCCACATTAGAGAATTAATTTATTATCATATTTTAATGGTCTGAGATAATGTAGTGATCCATATATGATTAGTTTCACTCCCCTATACTTTGGTCAGAGGTAAAATAGTAATTAACACAGACTTGGGTTAGTAAAATAATTGTAAATTTGTGTTAGTCAAATCACAATTAGTCTTCTATACCACCAATGTGAGGTTCATCTTGCGTGAGATGCAATAATTCAGCAGATCAAAGGAAATAATGAACTAAGTTAAAATTATATGTACAATATTCATGAGCAAAACTGATATAAGGTGAAGTTTGCCAAGAGTTGAGGTTGTTGGCTGACTGGTGTGGGTAAACATTAACGGAGGCATCTTGTATTGTGGCCTCAATATTGATGCGATTAATTCTTTCGAACTATTTCATGTAACAGACTCACTCGGAACGATCGCTGTTTGTGCCATAGTGTGGGGAAATCAGTAGCCTCCAATATTTCAACAATAATTCTTTTTGGGTACATTGGAGGCCTTGATTCCTCCAAAGTATGCTAGGAAACAGGACCAGAAGAGCAAAAATAATGGCGTTCTGTTGCTTGGAATAGTTTGGAGGATTCAACAGTTGCTCCAGATTTACCAACACCAAACTTCTCCTTAAGGAAAAACGTATACTGCATAAAACATATATTATATTCTAAAGGGGAAAACACACACACACCTGATTATGGCCTAAGTTAGTATAAGATAAAAATGTCCACTAAAATGAAAGTTATTGGGTGGCAGGTGGGTGAGGTTGAGACTAAATGACGTGGGAATAGAGCGGTTCTGATCCAATTACTGAGGCGAAGATAAAATCCTTAATCCGGAATGAGGTTGAGGCATGTCTGAGGGAGCCTCCTCATCTTTTATTCCCTCACTCATTGTCCCTTTCCACCCATCCTTTGTTGCTGTCTGTTATATTACTCACTAACATGTTATTTTATATATATATATATATATATATATATATATATATATATATATATATATATATATATATATATATATATATATATATATATATATATATATATATATATATATATATATATATATATATCGGTATCTCGGATTAAACTGATAACACTTACTTTCAGTGAGAAATTTCCTTACTTTCACTGATAGTACCTCACTTTCATTCTCTCACTACATACTGTACGTACTGTACAGTACCCATCGCTCAAAAAATTATCTGAAAAAATTCGGCAACTGCAATGGTAGAGGATAAAGCGTGAAGTGTTCTTCATTATGAGAGCCATCGCACCCTATTTTTCAGATATTTTTTTGAACAATGGTACATAATTATGATATTGGCCTTTTATATGCTTATGAATTTCCAGCTCTACTATTTCATATTATTTATCATTATTCAGAGTCATTCATTGTAATCTTGAGACATACTGTAACTTTCAATATATTTTTCTCTCGCCTTTCAATGTCCAATGTTTGCTTAACGGTTATATTTGTGCTATAATTTTCTTCGGTACGCCTATCCCTACATGATTTTTTTTTTTCTGGTTCATACCTAATAAAATAGCAATTGGATTCCTATCGTACGCTAGATTTACTCCAGTCCATGTTTTTATGTATTTATATGTGACGCCACTCTTGATCAATGTCCAGGACCTACATACAACTGCTTGGTGGACGGGACACGCTCAATTAAACATCTAGTTCACAGATAATTACCAATTACTCACTGTTGAATCATCTGACGCCGTCACACACCGACTGCCTGACATGACCCAATATACTTTTTGATGCAGTTTAACGCTAAATGAAGCGGTGTTATCGAAATTGTGAAAGATTCAATTCATGAATAAAAGGACAGATCCAATTGAAAGAGAGAGAGAGAGAGAGAGAGAGAAAGAGAGAGAGAGAGAGAGAGAGAGAGAGTTATAATGAATTAGTTGTATGGCAGTTGGGGTTTCCTGCATTGAAGGAAGAATAATCAGGTTTTAGTCAGAGCAATATTGTATAATGGGTCGTTACAAGTTTATCTATGAAGCTTGACTAAAGGTGTATGTTTGTCTCGTAAAACACAACATAGTGATAAATATGAGAAGGAGAGCAATGACCACTGAAGACACAAACACTGTAAGCTTCTCATTATGAACTAGTCAATATGTTAGGTCAGGATGTCATTATATATTAACGTGCAGAAGCGAAACTGTAGAGAACTGTATACGACTGTTGCCAGGGAGTTTACTAATGAGAGATGTACATTAATTTCCCAGCGTCTGTTGCGGAAACCTAACCCGGAAGAGCAGGGAATGATGTGCATAATTATAACTTATGAAAATCGTACCGTAACAACAAACATACAGTTGATTAGACACTCACTCGTTTCACGGGATCTTGATATATATATATATATATATATATATATGTGTGCGCGTGGTCTTGATCACGTCCTGGACACGTGCTCACCAACTGTTACCCTCCCGGAATGAGCTCAGAGCTCTTAGGCTGGAACCTTTTTCCACACACCGGGATAGCGAGGTCACAACTCCTCGACTTACGTACCTATTCTCTGCTAGGTGAACAGGGGTTACACATTTAAGGAAACAATCCCAAATTGTCTCCACCCGACCGGGGATGCGAACCCAGGCCCTCTCGGATGTGAGCCGAGCGCGCTAACCACTACACCACCGGGCTGTGTGTGTGTGTGTGTGTGAGAGGTTATCGACTCACCCAGAAGTGTCACAGAACATCACTTGAATATAAGGAAAGAGTCTGTACGTGATATAGTTTGAAATGAATGAGTAGTCAGTCACCAATTCGTTGACATTCTCACATTAACTGCATGGTCCCTCTAACTCATATACTATAACCTTCACAGTATAACCATGCGAACTATATATAACACGAATAACGTCATCGGCTGCTGTGCCTGGAGTTTGTGCATCAGACTGTAACTATACGCCGGGTGCAGAGATGACTGACTGCATTAATAGTTTTTAAATGTTACATGCAGGTAAAAACTCACTCCCAGGACCCCGAATATTTCACATCACCACTGCCGCCTGATCTGTCACCGTAAATGGAAAATCGTACACTAACCCACCCACTCAACCCACCCCGCCCCCACGCCTGCACTAACGAGGTAGACGAGATGCATGTACAGTTACGGGCAAAAGTTTCTATACACGTGGAGTGACTTAGGTAAACATTACGTGACAGCTCCTTTTTAGATATTGAGAATGATTGGATTACTCTGATTTTGTAGTTTCTGATGAGCTACAAACAAGTTCTCTCTTATCTTACACAAAAACGAAACTGCCGTAAGAGTACATGAAATAATTGAAGGTTAAATATCTGTTTCGTGAGTTACTCTTACATATGTGCATTGATGAAACTTTTGACCGCAACTGTTCACTCTTTCACACCAAATGCATAATTACTACCTGCTGCCTACATCGTAGGGGGCTTCACTATCACTTTTCATTCGCAGGGGTTCACCAAACTTGTATTTAATGAAGTGTGTGTGTGTGTGCGTCTGTGTGTGTGTGTGTTAAGCGGAAATGTCGCTCGAGTGGTACAGTCGGGTCCATAAAGTGTTGTGTTGTGATTCGCTGATGTTCCCGATAGAGGTCAGTAAAAGGAAGTTTGGAGGTTGTTGGTGAATTGAAGGCTACGGGTCCATAAAAAAAATATAAATCACGAGCCACAAACCCGAGCCCTTTATCTTATACCACAAACTCAGACTTCACTTGCTTTAGGTAGACTGTATGTGGGTGTTTTTGTGTCTTTGATATTGTTGCTGCTGTTACCCATCACCCTCTCTTACTATCCAACACCCAAGCCAACCTGAATCCTCCCTCACCCAATCCGAATCCTCCCTCACCCAACCCAACCCGAATCCTCCCTCACCCAACCCGAATCCTCCCTCACCCAACCCAACCCGAATCCTCCCTCACCCAACCCAACCCGAATCCTCCCTCACCCAACCCAACCCGAATCCTTCCTCACCCAACCCAACCCGAATCCTCCCTCACCCAACCTGATACCTCCCTCACCCATATCCATCCTCATCCTCACCAACCCTTATAACAGCTCTTACTCACTCTCAATCACCCTCACCCATACCAGCCCTCACCCAATCCTGACTTAGCCCTCCTTCATCCTCATCCACCACAGTCCTGGCTTCTACCACACACTTCCTTTGCCTCTCTCAACCCTCAACCACACTCCCTCCCTCCCTCAACCACATGCACTGTTTCTCCCCCACTTTCTCTTAACTATATGCATGTACTGTACTCTTCCTCCCCCACACTCTCTCAACATTCAACCACACTCCTCCTCCCTAACACTCTCTCAACCCTCAACTACACCCTCCCTCCCTCACCCATTTCTCCATCCACTTCCTCCCCCACTCACTTTCGATTCTCTACCTCTCTCTTCCTCCCCCAACCTCTCTCAACATTCAACCACACCCTCCCTCCCTCACCTTCAACTACACTCTTCCTCCTCCCCCAACCTCAACTACACTCTTCCTTTCCCATACCCTCCTCTCAACTCCCTCCCTCCCTCCCTCACCCTCCCTTCAACTACACTCTTCCTTCTCCATAACCTCTCTCAACTCCCTCCCTCCCTCCCTCATCCTCCATCCACTTTACCCTCGCCTCGAACACCCGGCCAGGACCACAAAACACGTCGAGGAGGAAAAATTGAGGCTGCAGTGTGTTTTTACCTGTACGACCTGGAGTTTGTGGCCGCCCCTCACACCAGACACTTTTTAGGTTACGCCGGGATGCACAGTGGCCGGGGGAGGGAAAAAATTAGAAAGAAAATAATAAGTAGTGATCGGGTTTATGGTGATATAGCACATTGTTTTTTGGTATATCTGGAGCAACTGATTCCTTTAAAGTATTCCAAGCCAGATAGCACTATTATTTCTGTTAATCTAGTCCTGTTTCCTGACATAATTTTGAGGAATCAAGGCACTTTCATGTGTTAAAAGTATGCTATCCCCTTAAAAAAGACAGAAAGAAGCTTAGGAGGTGGAAGCACTGACCTGGTGTAAATTAAGAAGGGCAGGAACGGAGGGGAGTGGAATGAATGAATGTGTGGGAGAGAGGTGGGGTCGTAAAGATGAGCAGGAATATTGTAAGGAAAGAAAATAAGACAAGAGAGTGGGCGAGAAAACTTGGAGTAGTGAATGGATGAAAGTAGTGGCATAAACATGAATGCACACCTGAGGAGCTTTGAGTATAGTTTTTCCATTCTAACTTTGGCGTGTACATACTTCCCTTAGGCTACCTCATCTGGCTGATAGGTTAATAAAATGTGCGTGTTTTATATTTTTTTTTACTAGAGAAGAATCATTGTTTTTACAGGCAAAGATAACAGGTAGGGTGGATCGTATAGGTTAAGTATGTGTACTAGGCTAATAACAGTGTAGCTTTGTTTGCTGCCATTCACTACTCAGGTTTATGGTGTGCTCGTATGGACTCGGGGTAAGTGTTGTTTGTGCTTCTCCTCATTTTTCCTCTACAGCTTTATGTCGCTATTAATGGTACAGTTGTCTCGAAATTTTTGGAGGCAACTGTACCGCCATTGCTGGTAGACAGTCTCCATTATTCTCTAAGTCAGATAAAAAGTCCAGGCCCATCGGTGTGTGTCTCTCCCTGTATAGTTTTCTTCGGTACATAATATACTGTTGTGGAGATGCATCTCAATATTTTGTGGCTGAGTTTTACCCCGAGTGTCCTCCCTCACGCCAACCTTGGTTATCGATTGAATAGTTTTGACTTTGCCAAAATAAGAAACTCTGACAAGGTAGCTGGATGTCTGGATTAAAATTTTTCTTCGCTTTGAGAAGGAACAGCATTTTCCACCAGACCACTAGAATTTTCAGACGGCACACCCTTTCTGACGTCAAACACAGCTATTGCCGATGAACCAAGACTTTTGTCTAAGATAACAACAAGTCTCCTTTTATACCTTTGCTAACTATGGAGATGTATCGGGGTTCTTCAAGAGGTTTCCTAACATATCACTTCAGTTTCCTCGTAATAATCGTCTTGAACATGACATAATTCAATAGTGAAGAAGAAACAACACGGTAAATATAGTAAATAATTATATAGTAAAATACAGTAAATTCAAGAGAGCCAAGAAGTTGTCTTTGACCAGAAATAAATTACCTTGCCATATACAACACATGAAACATTACAGGAGTCGTAATACCCATACAATGTCCTTGCACTTTCATTGTATTGCATTAATTCAATAGTTATATATTAACGTTTATTCATTCTAACTTTAAAATTTGTTTCAGTTTTATATGGATGGATGGAAGGAAGGAAAAAATGCAATAATGCTAAATGAGATAAATATGCTGGAGAGAGAGAGAGAGAGAGAGAGAGAGAGAGAGAGAGAGAGAGAGAGAGAGAGAGAGAGAGAAGGCAAGACAATAGTAAGGAACGCGTGTGTGTGGGAGTTCTGGAGGGAAGAGGAATGGTAAAGTTTGAAGCACCTGAGGAAAGGAAGATGCACTACGTTAATGAGAAACTGTATGAATGACTGACGAGCGCTGACTGATAATGACTGACTGGGCTGCATGATTGGAAGGAGAGGACGAATAAGTGTCAGAGTTTGATGGGAGTGTATGACGAAATGAAACTAACTAATTATTGAGGAGGAAAGTATACGTGAACGATGGATACAAATGGAACTAACTGATTATTGAGGAGGAAAGTTTATTATAAGTGAACGGTGGATACAATGTGCTGCAGAACGAATATTATGAGGGAAAATTTAGGCTACTGTCACTATAGTCGATTGGCTCTCTTCACACGGGTCTAGGCGAATTGAAACGACGTGTGAGTGAGTGTGCATACCAACACGCGATTGGCCCTAGGCGTTTTCTTGGCTAACTTATCGCTCTCGGCAAGTGATGTGATTGGCCACTATCAATTTCGAAAGCCCCTACACGCGAACCGAACAGGAATTTCGGAAATCTAAAAAAAAAAAAAAAATCACGTTGGCCAGAAGTATCGAATTTATTGATGTATATAGAGGCTTGTCTCTGATAAGTTACAGCAGACAGACTCACAAACATGCGAAATTAATATGACAGATAAAGTACAGATGATGAATGAGGAAAAGGTGATTGATTAGTATATTGCACAGTACTGCATAATGCAAATGATTAATGAGGGACGCGAAAGTGATCAGTGGACTGCATACTCACACAGAATTATATATGAGAACAAATTACAAAAGGCTGATGGAGTATAGTACATAAATGACAGGTGATCAATACAAAATCATTTTAATTGAATGGTGGCGTACAGTACAGTCACGAGCACTAATAAGTATTCAGCTCTAGTTAAAGCTTTGAACAGTCCAATTCACCAACGAAGTAATTCCAATGGAGATCTTATTGTGCATTTATTTACTGTCTCTCTAGGTATTCGAAGCACACCTGGATACTTATTAGTGCTCGTGACTGTACATATTACTGAATATAGTGAAGCAACGAAACGATGGATGAGTCTTAATTAATGAAAAAAAAAAAAAAATAGAAATATTTCTTATACTACCTGGAACATAATCATGATAGCCTATACAATACTTACACCTTCTCATCCCACGAGAAAACAACAGAGGGTTCATATATCACCTACATACTGTACCTTATCTCCATTAGTCTCATGTCTAGAGTGAATGGGATTTTTTTTTTCCCACCTTCTGTAACAGGCTCACCTTTTCTTACACACCTTCCTCAGTTTCTCCACTAATATATTTTCCCCTGCCCCTCATATCGATAACTTCTTCTCTGATTGGTTTTTGTACTCCCCTTCCCTCGCTCCTCTATACTACCTTTTTCATAACATTTATTTGTAGTTTAGTCTATTATTTTCTTGATAGTTCTCTCATTATTTATTCCTACTATGATTATTTTCCTTACTGACTTACCATTCTACCTTGTTTTGTAGTTCATATTTTCCACTATTAATTCCCTTTTACCGAACTACTCCCATGTTGATTGGAATGCTATAGAATATTCAGTTAATCCCTCCCTCCCCCATCCTTCCTCCATTTCCATCCTCCTTCCCCACTGTGCCTGGCAGTTCCTCTTCCATTTTTTCCTCATCCTCGCCTCCCACCTTTCCGTCCCAAGCTTCAATACTTCCTCAATCAATTTGTCGTGAGGCTCATTTATCAGTTCCTCCTCCTTCTCTTCCTCCCACACCACTCTAGCCACCCTTTGATTTCCTTCCTGCCTCTTACTCCTTACTCTCTTACTCCTCCCACTGCAATCTCACCATCCCTTGACTGCCTCTCTTTCTCCTTCCTCTCTTACTTTTTCATTCCTCCCTTTACTCTTTTATTCATCTCCCCCCACCACTCCACTCTTGCAGTACTTTGCCTACTTTAAGCCTGCCACTCCTACTCTGTCCCATTATCTCGTACTCCTTCCTCTTAAGCGCACACACACACACACACACACACACACACACACGCTTTCCGTACTGATTTAAGGGGTACACTTTCTCTTCGTGAAATGGAGGTCCACTAATTCCCACATACAATGCCAGGAAACAAACTTATTCAGCATACGATTACGGGATCAGTTTTGTCACATACTTGGAGAAATAATTTGCCCTCCAATTGATACCCCGATAAAACATAAATATACAATCCTCATGCATTATACAGTTAAACTATACTAATGGACAATACACACCCCTAGTTAACTAATGTATTTTCCAGTGTATTTTCCTATTTTTTGAACGATTTTGACACTCATTCCATTAGGAAATGAATTATTGTCTTAGTGAGAGGTGTTTTCATTGATATACAGTCAGGATCATTATAACAGTTAGACGTATGGCTTAAACAGTTAGAGTATGGCTTAAAAAAGTTGGTGACATAAAAAAATATTTGCTTCATACCTTTTTGAAGCAAAAAATATTAAAAACTTGAAAAATCTCAACCCGATTTTGTAAGCCTTACTACAGGTATGTTTTTTGGTACACACACACACACACACACACACACACACACACACACACACACACAAATAGAGAGAACACATACACAGGACACATACACACACTCATTGAGGTACAGTACCTGTGTGTCATGCTGATGTGTGTGTGTGTGTAAACTATTCCACACACGTACACACATACATGAACATTTGTGTGTGTGTGTGATTGTGTGTGTGTAATAAATGTACATGTGTGCGTGTCAGTGTGTAATATACGTACATATATGTGTGTGTGTATAATAAACGTACAAATGTGTGTGTGTGTGTGTGTAAAAAACGTACATGTGTGTGTGTAATAAACGTACAAATGTGTGTGTGTGTGTTTGTAATAAACGTACATATTGTGTGTTTAATAAACGTACATATGTGTGTGTGTGTAATAAACGTACATAAGTGTGTGTGTGTGTGTGTGTGTGTTTGTATGTGTTGCATCATAGCACCCCACATGTGACGTCACCAACTCTCTCTCTCTCTCTCTCTCTCTCTCTCTCTCTCTCTCTCTCTCTCTCTCTCTCTCTCTCTCTCATCCGTTCGAGCTTCTGTTCGAGCGGTACATTTGGCACGCGATTTTAGCAGCTCGAACAGAAATACGAGCTCTTCTTTATGGTTTTACCCGTTAAATAGATTATTTGACATTTTAACGTACTTTTTACGTCAAGTTACGTCATGTTACGTCATAAAAACCTTTGCCGGCGGTGCTGAATCAGAATATATAGTTTTGGGAGTGAAACCGGGTTATTTCAGTGGATGTATAGTAGATGACGTAATTTTTACGTCGTTTTACGTCATGTTACGTCATACCAAAACCAGCGCCTGGTGATGGTGATTCAGAATATATATGGGTTTTGGATGTAGGTGTAACCGTTTTCGAGTTATAAGAGGACAAACAGAGACGGATTGCCATTAATAGTATATATATATATATATATATATATATATATATATATATATATATATATATATATATATATATATATATATATATATATATATATATATATATATATATATATATATATATATATATATATATATATATATATATATATATATATATATATATTTGAATGGGATTTACCCAGGTTGTCGTGATGTTTGTCCCAGTAGATTGTCTAGTAGTTTTCCTCTGTTTGATCCCGATAGTTTGCCCGGTTAGGTCCTGGCAGTTTGCTTATGTCATAGTTAGGTTAGGTCAGGTCAGATCTAGTCTGACAAATTCTTGAATATTTGAATATTAACTTAATTTAATTTTACTTTATTTAAAATCAGAGCCGAGTTTTCCCAATACTTGGTTCGGTATTATCAGTTTTCAACAAGATTAGTACAAAATCAACCACATATGCTAAATCTACGTGTTTTCTCCCAACCCAAAACCTCTGATTCCCAACACTCTCCCCCAAGATTGTTGGATAGGTGGGTAGAGGGTATCTTCAAAACAAAGTATATCCTGACGAGATGAAGGTATAAATCACTTAAATCACAATATAATACAACAGAAAGACATGTTGGGTACCATGGAGGTAATGTTGTCCAATAGTAAAGTTTTATCCATTATAACATCATACTATAACATCATACTACTACATGACTCACCTGGCCTTGGCTCAGCTGACGTCATGCCTCCACCTTCCCCAGCCAAGAAGGAGAGAAGCTGGAGAGTGATGACAGGGATGATGATGATGATGATGTTGTTGTTAATAGGAGAGTGTGTGGCAACCATATTTGTAGCAGTCTTGCCACCAGCCACAAACACACACATATACACACAACCACACGCAAATGGAGCAGCTTACTAACTCGGGCCTCACTTGTAAAGGTTCACCAATGTGCCAGTAACTTTTCACATCAAGTGGAAATAATCAAGCCAAAGGTAATTAATACGTCAGTTAATTCGTTCAGGTTCGTTGCTTGGAATTCAGACATTTGAAGAGGTGTTTGGAGACCATCACATCCGGAATCGCTTAATTAAACCATCGTAACTTGGGTTCATTTGAAAAACGTCTATTTACCTTAGAATATCAGCCTCGTCACTCGGGATACGTAGGTCTATATCTGAAAAGTATCAAAATAACTTCTCGTCTAGATTTGCCTTATTATTCGTAAGTTAAGTCCAATCAACTTCAAAACAAAGTAGATTAATAAAAAAATATAAAAAAATACAGTCTCCTACTTCTTAGTAATGTTTGTGGTACACAATACACTCGCAATCCAAAATTTGTATCCAGGTCTTGATGTAGTTTCGAATCATTTGACATACTAGTGAACCAATTACAAAGAAAATCCTGTTTCATAATTGCTTGCGCTCGCTTAATACTCGATCAGGGTATTCGAAGTAAACCTGGATATATATTTTGGATTGCGAGTGTATCTGATCGATGAATTTTATAATTAATTAATCATTTATGCTCCAGTGGTTTACACATCATAAGGCCCTTTACCGAGGCCCAAGTCTTCCTTTACCAAGCCAGTCACATTCACGTCATTACTATATCAAATTTCATCAAATATAAATAATTATAATCCCGCTTCACTGTTTGCTGAAAAGGTTAGGGTAATGACATTTTAAGGATGATAATGAGGCCGCGTTTCATGAAGCAAGTGAACTAAACTTTTTTGATGAACGAGGCAGTAATGATATTTTGAGCTGAATTTCTTTCGTCTTTTCCCACTCCTATTGTCTTCTTTTTGTTTGTTCCTTTGTCTTCAGTTTTCTTCTCCCTATTTTCGTCTCTCATTATCTGACTTCTTTTTCCCTTGTGTTCTCTCTGTCTTCGGCCTTCTTCCATATTCTTCCTCCTCTTTCTCCCTCCTTTTCTTTTCTCTCCGTGTGCCTTTTCCTTCACCTTTCCTCTGATTATTTCCTATCTCTACTTTCTCTTTTCATCTTCCTTCTTCTACTCATTTCCTCTATTATTCTCTCTGTATAATATTGTTGCTATCTATCTCTTATCATTATTGTTTTTTTTATTATTAATTTTATTATTATTATTATTATTATTATTATTATTATTATTATTATTATTATTATTATTATTATTGCTATTATTATTATTATTATTATTATTATTATTATTATTATTATTATTATTATTATTATTATTATTATTATTATTATTATTATTATTATTATATTATGGTATATTGAATTAATGTTCAAATATTGTTATCATCAACCACACCCGCGACCACCACAACTATATTGTGTGTTGTTTTTTCCTGCTAAAATTTCTACAAACTGTTGTGCTCCTAACTGGCTGACATATAGAAGAAGCTTTGGGGGTCTGATTCTGATAGGTCTGTGAAGACTATCCTCTCACCCTCTCACCACCACCATTCTAGACACTCTCTGAGCCTGACACAGTGGTCAATCGCTTGGCGGGCCACGGGAAATTGGATGTTATTTATCGTGTGTATTTGCCTTGAGGCCACAGTGCAATACTCGATTCCATACCTGGGTATATAGCTAAGCTGGAGGGAAGCAAAAATATGTGATTTACTGAAAAAAATGTAGAAGGCTCGTACGTAAATCCTTCTAGATAGCTGTTACAGAATTTAAAAGGATAACTCGATTTTTATATATGTATACTCCTATCCTAATTTCCAAGTCATCTATTGGTAATGCTTCTGGTCTTATGTTACGATATATCAACATTAGAATACATAAATAGCTTCAGTCAAGAAAATCTAAATAATGCTACCACGCTTTACTTGTATACCTTTAAAATTGTGAACCGTATCCGATGTTAGTCCGGTTTGTTTTAGATTGTATCATGACCTGAACTTGTATTATACTATATACATTATTGGCTGATGCATTACTTTTAATGTTGGGTGGTCAGTTTTAACCAATTTTATCCAATCAGAGCCTTTACCATATGACTATGAATAATTACCACCAGACAATGAAAAAAAAAGAAGAATTTGATATCGCACTGGGAGGAACTAAATGTACGAACAGTTTAATTAATTTGGTAATTTTGTGGGTGAGTGAGTGACAATCCATAAATCACAAGCGGCACCATATTTATTTTTAAATCAAACTGAACCGTAACAATTTTGCTGGTGTAGCCAGTCAAAATATACTAAATCTGCCAAGTTTCATGAAGGAGCAAAGTATTGATCGAGTTATTCCTGCAAAATATAGACGAATACAGCGATATACAACAAAAAATATAAATTCGAAACCTAACCCCTTACGATCACAATATAATACTCTTCATTCTCAAACCAATATAGCAATAAGTTGTATAAGTTTTCGAGAGAGTTTGAAATTAGTTTCTTATTTCTTGCGACGTTCTGACAGTTGTTTCATATGAATAAGAAACCATAAGTCAGTCTTGTATGAGACTGACTCATCAATGAAGGTCAGCAACTTATAAACTGACTGTCATTCATCTGTTTCCCTCATGTTGAGATTTAAATGTTTGTACCAAAGCACCATCCTATCAAAGAAACCCATGTTTATTGTGTCTTTAGAATGCTTGTCAAGATTTTGCGAGAAGAATAGAGTGGGCTGCCTTGAATGTAATTGAATCTGCAACATTTCCAGATAAGAAAAATTTAATTTAAAAAATTATGTCATATTAACTCATTCTTCTGGAGAATTTGAACTAATGAAGGTGCCATTTTCGTGTAAATACGAAATGAGGACGGTAGTGGTTATGTTAGAAAATTCATAATTATTTCCTTGGACACAAAAACTCATGGAAGAATAAAGTCACGCAGACGAAGTCAAGTTTGAACTTTTTCTGGTGAGAATGCATGGGACCCGGTGGTAGTTAAACTATGTTTTACGATATTTCCTTCATCCTTCGGGTACAGTTTCATATAGATATTGCAGGATGGGGTAATTCACTGCACTACCAACTATCATTTACGACAACCACAGCTTCACAGGTAAGAGAAAATAAGATTGGGAGTGAGTGAGTGAGAGTGGGAAGGGTGAGGCGGCCATGATCCACTCACCACGGTAGCTGGAGAAACACTGCCTGACTGACACTCGTACAGTCATACTCACTACAGTCTGTCTACCCTCTCTCGTCTGACCTCTCTTTTCTCGTCTTTTCTCTCGCAGTCAGATTTCTCTTCCTTTCCCCCTCCAATCCCTGACTTTTTCCCCTCTACCCGCAGTTTCTTCCAGCCTCCCGTCTGTCTTTTAACCATTTCTACACTCTTTCAACCCATTTCCTTCTCCTTTTACTACTATTTTCTCTTACATATCTCATCGTTCTTCTCTTCTTTCCACCTTCTCTTCTTTCCTCCTCAGTCATTCACTCTCTCCGACACAAAGCCATTACATAACAATTTATTTTGATGGGTCGAAACGCAGCAAGGGCCCCCACAATACTCTGATCAAAGTGTACAAATAATGAAAAAAAGAAACTATCGTACAATTCTCGTGTGAAACATTCTGACGCCGCAGACGATGTATACTTAAGTTAAATATAGCTGTTATTCCCGGGGCATCATGAGCTGTACCGATCATTTACAGAACCATCAGACCCCTCCTGCACGATAGATTATTATTATTATTATTATTATTATTATTATTATTATCGTGTGTACAGGGATACGGGAGGAAAAGATATTGGTAGATAAGTATGCTACTCACTTAGCCATTGAGATCACAGAAAAATCAATCTTACTGGCAACCGACAAAGAATATTTCTTTTCAGAAAAAAAAAAATATTATTGAGAATGTTTTAAGACAGTGAAGAATCACTTCCCCGATCTAATTTACCGCAAAGCAAGTTAAGAAAAAGATAAATATGGATAAGAATTACTCACCCGGAAACCTAAACACTGGTGTAGTTTGACGCTAATGTGAAGTAAGGAGTTCACGAGTTGAGTACTGAAACAATTCCCCAACGGCTGTGTTGTGTCTGCGTCATATCACATGTTAGGTACAGTCATTTCAGTCTTGTAGTTCTTCATATTTGCATTTAATGTACTGTCATGTGTGGCGTAGTTTCATTTATGTTAACAGTTACAATCTGGAAGTCCTTATAACAAATGTGAGAATCCTATGATATATTGGCAAAAAGGAACTGGCATAGACATGTAGAGATCCCAGAACAGAACAGAACCTCTGTAGGTAAATAAGATGTGCATCGAGTCAATCTTGTTCTGATAAGAATATTTTGCTTGGTTATTCATACTACATGGTAGTAGTTTTTTTTCGTATAGCTTCGGTTGGAGGGAGTGGTGAGGAAGGTAGAGCCTTCTCCTTTACTTGTAGACTAGTAAACATAATATAATTAGGTACACTTGATACAACTATTAGATCTGCTGCCATTTCAAAATCTTTTGTATCCTTTGTTTATTCCTCTGTGCGGTATACAGTCAAATACCAGTAAATTCGAAACAAAAAGACCTGGGTACCTGGAACTTACAAAAGAAGAGAGAGAGAGAAAGAAAAAAAAAAAAGACTTGTGGCAGGTACAGGTATTCACGAAACCTGATTTTTTTTTTTATTTTTAAAAATTTGCACTGAAGGAATAGGCCTAAGCATGACTCACACACCAGCATCCTGTGCACGAAATGGAGGAACTAACTGATTGGTCCATGTGAAAGTCTTATAACCAATCACAACACACGTCACTACTCTCCCTGGCTACTGCTGCTGCTGGGAGAGTAATGCATAGAAATGGGTCAATTAGTCAGTGTTCTCTACTAAACCAGGCGGCTAGACTCCTGTGGGAGGCTCTTGTACCAAACAGTTTAACCCTGACGAACAGGGAAAGGGTAACATAAGTGAGAGAGAGAGAGAGAGAGAGAGAGAGAGAGAGAGAGAGAGAGAGAGAGAGAGAGAGAGAGAGAGAGAGAGAGAGAGGAGAGAGAGAGAATGTGGGGGTATATGACAGACAGAAAAATAATGTGTGTTGTGTGTATAAGAGAGAGAGAGAGAGAGAGAGAGAGAGAGAGAGAGAGAGAGAGAGAGAGAGAGAGAGAGAGAGAGAGAGAGAGAGAGAGAGAGAGAGAGAAAAAAAATTAAGGAAAGTCAAGGAGTATATATATATATATATATATATATGACAAACAAGATAATACATAACGTCAAAACTTTATTCATCACACTCTGTACACACCTTCACACATCCATGGAACAAGTATACACAGTTTAAACACATTATTAGTACATCCTCCACTATGTATACACCGTAGATATGCCTGACTGTGTCCCGGGAGGTGAATTAAGGGGTTGTTGTATTTATTGTTATTTAGCTTCCTGACGGTAAATATCAACAGACAACATCATTAGGTGTAGCACGTGGTTGGATGATACACAACTCATCATTACTTCATGCTTGCTTTACTTGGTTTAGATCTGTGATGTAGGCTATTGATATTTTACAGTCAGTCAGAAAAAAATACGATATAAGCAAGCGAGTATATTGGAGAAAAGTGATAACATTGTGTTGGTAAAAGATATGGTTAACGTGATTAATAGACTGTTATTAAAAAGAATATATTTGTATATAATTTATCTATCATGATTGTGGTAATAAAAGTATGGCTACAAAAACCGCAATATCCTTGAATTAACTGGTATTTAAAGTAATAATAATAAAAGTAAAGATAATAATAATAATAATAGTAATAATAATAATAATAATAATAGTAATGATAAAAATTAAAATAATAACAGTAATAATAATATTGATAATAATAATAATAATAATAATAATAAAAATAATAGTAATTCTGATAATAATTTAATATTAATGATAATAATAATAATAATATGGTGAGAAAGTCGGAGATGGTGTAAGCAAGGATGTAGAGAGAAAGACTAAGGACGCCAGCCAATGGGAAGAGGAAGGCTCAACAACAGGGAATAATGTGAGACCTTTGTAGAGATGTGGCGAATCAACCAAGTGAGGAAATAGTTATCAACAAACATTTCCCTTACGTTCTCTCTCACGTCTGGTTTGGTAGTTGCGGTCAGAATTATTTCGGATGCCCATAACAGTGACTTAATTAAGCAGGCATTTGTTAACTCTTATTTTTATGTTCTATTATGACAGGTATATTTTTTGTAAGTGAGAATGTGTGTGCAACCCATTTGAAATTGCTGTCGAAATTAATGGAAGGAATTCGGAACAAAACGACTATTAAAGGAAAGTTCTCACCCTCTACTGATCTATACTGTATGTATCGAATCCTGTTCCCTCAACTGTACAGGGAACGATTCTCATGAACCAAGGGTTTAACTTTGCCATATGATTCCAAAGGGTACTCCTTGGAAAAAAGGTTATGTTGAGTTGAATTGTGTGCTATTCACTGAAATTACAGAAGTACAGAATATTGAAAGTAATGGTAAACCACAGTGAAGTCCCTTGTCTGTAAACTTTTTAATAATTTTATTTCTATGAACTTTGTGTAACAGACACAACTTGAAAGGAAACTTTTGTCTTATAATGCCTTAAGAAATCCTTTGTAAAAGTTGAAAGCGCTTCTCTTGAATCACCGTTTATAATATGCACATAAATTTCACAAGAGTAGGAGAGGAGTGGCTTATCAAGTGAGTGTGTGAAACAGCTCTTACGCCACTTTCTCCGTCCTTCCAGCGTCACAATCAAGATCATCATTGTTTCTTTATACCTGGGGCTTCAAAACACGTTATAACACTTGCTGGTATGATCAACTAGTAAAGTGATGTCGGCAAATTGGCTTCTGATTCTTAAATACTGTGTCACTACTGTAAGCAGGTTATAAACTGAGAGAATGTGTTTTGTGTCATAAGTGGGAGGAATCAACCAGTAACCTCTAGCATACAGACAAACATATTAGTAACCATTTTACACTCTTTAGGTTACTGTGACGCTGTTCTTGAATGTGAATAGTATGAACCCTAGTGGATGGGGTCGGGAAGGGTAAGGTATTATGTTACACAATTTTCACTGAGATATTTGATTCGCCACACCTCTTGGAAATGCCTCACACGGCAAGATTGGCACTCACATACAAGCTAAAGGATCTATCACACTAACACACTTTTCCTTCGTCCTCCGTCCTCACCCTCCAATAATGGACCAAATATCTCGATTAAGGTTTGCTGGCAACAAGTTGAAGAACTAATGACCCCTTAGTTTGACAAGAAGACGAAAGAAAATGTGCTGATGTGATACCCACCTATGGTAACACTGCTCTGGGGGAAAAATACTTTCTCTCTTTTCTCTAAAGCAAAAAAATATATGTATATATTGAAGCAGGAGGTGTTGAAGTCCACGCAAGTCCTTCTCTTGTACATTTAAATGGAGGAATGTTTTATAAGATATATAATTATGTTGGTTGAAATATGTGAGGCTGGTAATATCAAAGGAGGTAATCTGTTGTTGGCCTACTGGGGGGGGGGGGGGGGCTGATAATTCACTCAATCAGAACAACTCCCTTACTCGTGAACTATGGCACTCTTCACTCCTGGCGTATTTTATGAGGAACCAGTGTACACCCTCCTACTCACTCACACCTGATTCCTTTCTCAAAGACTAACGTTATGATACATACTAAGAGAATATGTCGAAGATTTGAAACACTTGTATGATTTTGAAAACCGACAGGATTATTATGTTGGAGATTGAGATGATATATTGATGATTAAGAGTTGAAGACTGAAAAAAAAAGAGATATAAAGATTCGTTCAGCTTAATAAGTGCTCATTCCTTGAATTATATTATAATATGAAGGATTTCCTCAACCAATGATCATTATTTTGTGGATGATATTAGTACCGGTATAGGTTGATATACAACATTTCCTTCAGTAATATGGTTAACTAGGTTATATTCCGTGGGTTCTCAGTAGTAGATTTTGTTTAATTATAGTATTGTATTATCAAGTACGTTCTCTAAACTATCCTCCTGTGGTTTTGCTACTACTATATTCTGTATTATTTCTGGTGGGTTGTCTACAAAATCCAGTGTTCTTTTCACAATGTCCAGTGCTTCCTCAAAAGTATCATTGTTTTCTTTCAATAATATTCAGTGAAGTCTATGATTGCAAATGTTTTCTTTATATTTTGTTATGATAATGTTTCCTTTATAACATACAGTACATGTTTCCTGATAGGTATAGTCTGTGCTTTCTTACTTTATGATAGTGGTATCGAAAATAAAACTTTGAATCTGCCGAAACACCTAAATTTTGCATGTTACTCTATACTCATTTCACCCTTTCTCTCCATTCATATGCCTTCTTCCCTTGCTTTCTCTTCCCCTCCAGTATTCTGTCATTATTTGTACGCCTTTTCACATTGATATCTTTTCTTCTCCTCTCTCCCTTCCGTTTTTCTTCCTTTCCTTTCCCCTTCCCTCCCTTTCCCCCTTCCCTCCCTTTCCCCCACACTTCCTCTACTTGCTACATTCCCACATTTTAGTTTAAGATCATCTCATTCAATATCGGTTTACCAATAGACACCACGCTCTTTTGGTGCAGAATCCTGATTATTTCTCTGGCACACGTCACCACCTTCTGACTCTCATGTATCCTATGGCATTATGCTATTTTCTCCAATGGGAAACCACAGTAAAAATATGCCTTTGATTGTCGGTATTATCTTAACTTTACAACCAGAGTTATCGGATCAACCAGTCGAGAGAACTTTCGGTCACGCCACCAAAGTGTGAGAGGCAGTAAGTAGGCCTAGTTCTTGGAAAAAGGAATATTTCTAGACAACTCCTTCAGAATACGGGTTGTTGTGTGAAATAGTATATAATAATTTAAGCTATCTGAACATTACGCTCTTCTTTTTGAAGAGGCCTCTTGTAATAGATAACATGGTTTAGTTTCGTATCAAAGACATTTGCAAATTTCATTAATTTTGCCTAAATGGGATAAGTTTGTTGCCGAATCGCAGGCTACCGCTTCCTCCAAGCTGTATGTATATATATAAAAAACCAGCTGCATTCGTTCAAGTGTTCAAGTGACAAAATGTGGATGCATCAGTAACCTCCAATTCAATATCTTACTCAATCACTCCTATCCTATTCTGCAGGTACATACAACAAATGGACTTGCGTGTACTTCAGCATATTAAACCTAACAACATCAAAACATTCAGGTCTGTAGAGTGCAATTCGGTTTTAACTTGTATATATTTATATTTCTCTTTTAGGCAACCTGGTTTTAATATGTGCATGTTACATCTAACTCATAATTTACACTCCGGGCGCAACATTGATATCGCATTGAATGTAATTGATATGAATATAATTTGAATCATAACATGGTTAATTGGAAACACTTGCTCTATGTTACAGGTATCACATTCCTTCTCAAACGTTAATCACACTTTAATACCCATTTAGTTTCTATATAATACAATCTGGATTTAACACACATCTATATTACACATTATTATTCACAAGACAATCCACTTGTAGTACTTCCCTCTACTACAGTACCACAGTGTAGTGACATTCTCCACATGTCATCGTGCAGTACACAACAACACTTCTTCACTATTATACAACGAAGATATTATAACACTCACCTGACAACTACAGTACTTTATCCAGTGAGCCTCTTATGAAAAGTTGTCATGGTAACTTTATAGACGAGAGGGTATGCCAAAACAGTCCTATATAGGCAAGGCGGAGATGACGATGACCGGTCCGATAGCTCCATGTGTATTGTAGTGTTTATGGAGCCATTGCACATACCTCTACCATTGTCATCTTCTATCTAACCCACCAACTGTTTAGCATGTGACTCAACCTTAAGGGGATAGTACAGTATTGGTAAATCTAGAGCAACTGATTCCTCTAAAACAATTCCAAGCAAAAGGCCACCATAGTTTTTGTAAATCTGGTCCTATTTACTGGTATATAGTTTAGAGTAATCAAGGTGCTCTAACGTACCCAAAATGTATAACCTCCTTAAGTAATGATATGCAGGGAGGGGACGGGAGGGCTGCTGCTCTTGTTATCGCTGGAATGGATAAAGTTCCAGACGACGTACGTTTGTTGGTCAGCCTTGTCCCTATATTTGTTTTAACATACAAATTACTGCAGTGATCAAAAATGTCAAAATCGTGTATGTGAAAATTATGTTCTTTTATGTAAAGGTGAATATGTCCTCTCAAAATGGAAATTCTATTACTGAATTTAATTTTCAATCTATTCAAAAAGTGGTCTCTTGTGGTCATATTGCAGGGCTAGTGATTCCTTCAAACTAGACTGCAAAACGAATCTAATATTGTACACTAAAGTATTCTATTTCATGTCCTAGTTTGGAGAATTCATTAGTCCTTCAAATCAACCGTAGGAGAGTATCCCCTTCACGTCTCAGAAGAAACAGCAAAAAGTAATCATAAAGTACTTATTGTAAACAGAGGGACTACTCCGCCATTTTGGAGATAGTTTACTCACTGTTTTGTGGCCTAGCATTTGTGTAGGAAGAAACGTCAATGACAGAACTGGAACTCGACCCGTTCACCTGGCTGCATCTTATTTATTTTTTGCTTTTTATTTACGGCTCAGTGACTCTAGAGGGGCGTAATCCTAGTCAAACTCTAGCGACATAATATTTGTACAGCCGACAAGGCAAATGGGATGATATGCTAATGCCTTTCCATCCAGTGAACTCGAATACATGCCTTGAAAATATATGCTACAATTACCACAAACTGGGCCACAATTCCCTCACAACATGGTAGTGTTTTAAGAATGATAGACAAACGCAGAGAATATAAGGAACCTGTGATAATTAAAAAAGCTGGAAGTTAATGAGTCCAACAAGGAATGTCACTAAACACCATCTACACTGAAGGAGATTGTTTCTTGGTATTCTTAGGAGAAATCAGTAACATCCAATTCGGCCATAAGATTACAAGTCCTTTATAGATTTAATATGAAGGGCTCCGTGACTCCCATGCGAGAACAGTGTGATATAGATACTGAAGCCAAAACGGCGGTGGTGGTCCTGTTTCTGAATATATAAGGTGTGGTGTGGCGTGGTGTGGTCTGGTGGAGTGTGGTGTGGTGTATGGCATTGTGTGGTGTGGTGTGTGGTATGGTGTGGCGTGGGTCTATGGTGTGGCGTGGGATATGGTGTGGTGTGGTGCGTGGTATGGTGTGGCGTGGGTCTATGGTGTGGCGTGGGTCCATGGTGTGGCGTGGGATGTGGTGTGTGGTGCGTGGTATGGTGTGGCGTGTGGTATGGTGTGGCGTGGGTCTATGGTGTGACGTGGGATATGGTGTGGTGTGGTGCGTGGTATGGTGTGGCGTGGGTCTATGGTGTGGCGTGGGATATGGTGTGGTGTGGTGGGGTGTTGTATGGTGAGGAACGTATGACTGGTCTAGTATATATATGGCAAGGCTGGTGTGATGTTGTATGGCTGATAGAGTGTGATGCTTTGTGGCTGGTATGACATGTTGTGCCAGGTGTGACATATTAAGGTGTGATGTAGTGTAGTGTACCTAGTGTTAAAAAAGAAGCGTATGAAACTATGGCTGGTGGTATTACACATACTCTACTGAGGGGTATACAAAGAGGTTCATTACAAAGATGTGTCAGTGTCCCATCTGTACACTCTGCATAATTAAACTGGTCCAAGATGTAGTCGGCAAACTGGGGAGTATTGATTCCTTCAACCTGTACTATAAAACAGGATCTCAACTGAGGGGATCAGTTTCGTAGCATAGTTTGGAGGAGTCCGTAGCCTGCAGTATGCCGACAACATCAAAGGTCCCTTAGCACAATGTACTTACTACGAAAGCGTTCAAGGTGTGAGTTGTGTTATGTTTTAAGTCTATAAACGTTTGATTTACATCACTACGTATTATTTTTACTTCTTGTACTCTTTATTACCTTTCTAAGTTGATTTTCTCCTCAGGATTGTAAGTTATATACATGAAAGTTAATGTGCTTATATAAAACTGTGAGCAATAACACTTTCTGGAAAGTGAACAATAGCTTGTGAAATTACACATGGTAGTGTGAATAAATTTCTTTAAACAAACACTTTAAGTTGTTCATTAATACTATATTAATTACTTAACCTAATGCTGAGAAACGAGGATTACAACCATTACATTAAGGAGAACATCTGTGGTTGGGCCAAATGAAATTCAACTGAGTCCTCCAAACTATGCCAGGACATAAACAACATTGTTACCTCAGTATAAGAGAGAAGGATGTGTTTCTCAGCAAAACATGGAGGAAACAATAGCCCTCCTATTCGCTCTCAACAAATAACACCTCCAAGAATTATTATGTCATGAACTGAATGTACAGAATATGACTCTGTGGATGTCTGTCACAACTGGATTCTCTTGTGTCCCTCAATTCTGTCACATAACAAGTAGACTGTCTATACTGAGGTTTGTTTCTTGACACAGTTGGAGGAAGCATTAGCACCCACTTCACCGGCATCTCACCCACCTTTTTAGACTAGAAAAGAAAGAATGAACGTTGATTGTCATACTGGTAGTGAGCAAAGAAAATTTTTATTATTAAGTCTGTTGCTGTTGTTGTTATTGTCTATAAAGGGTCTGGGACGTCGGTGATTGTTGTAAGCCACTGATTCCTCCAAACTGCAAACGAAAAAATAACACTCATAGCTGAGAGAATCTGTTTCATGGAATGCTTAGGATGAATCAGTGGCCTCCAAGTCGCTGACAGCATTACAGGTCTTAGTAATCTGTCTGTCGGTCTAACTGTCTGTTGACCATAAACACTCAAATAAACCCAACAACTCTTCAAATTAACCCTCTCTTGGCACTGATAACTCATATGTGCGTCGTATAAACATTTCCATGCACAAACATTATTATCAATTTGCTCGGGATTCATAAAACTGAATCTCGTCACACTGACTCACATTAATATACAGGACCCAACGCTAGCCCACACCTTTTCAATTTGAGAGGCCTGTGATGTTGGCATATCTTCCAAGCTGTGCCACTAAACAGGTCTGTGGTATGGGAGGGAATCTGTTGTAATTATCATGCCACTATTGGGAGGAATCAGTAGCAACCAAATTCCAGACAACATCGCAGGCTCCTCAACTTAATAAGAGATCTGGCACCACGACATTATAACACCGACGAACCACATAACAAAATACGACGCATATGTGAGGCAGCTGTGCGGAGGGCTTTCACAAGTTTAATATTATGGCCCTTCAATTTTAATATTCAGTGGAGGGGAACTGAATCATGTAAATCTACCTTATTCATGTTATTGATATGTACACATTACTTTATCCAAAATATCAGGAATAAGAAATAATGGAAAGTAATTTCTGGTGTTGCAACGGCAGTGTAAACATTGATTATAAATTATTAAATATTACAAACACAATAAAACAATAGGACAATAAACTATTGCCAAACTCTACCTCCAGAAATTGTATGGACTAAAACCGAATTATGGCAAACCATTCTGAATCTCCACCCAGTCAACTGATAACAGATAGATACAATTGGAAGTGAATAAAAATTAGGTGGAATATACAAGATAGAGAAAATAAATAAATCCGGTTGGTTGCATGACTACATATAAATTGAGTTCCTCTGTTTTATCCTCATGGAGTATGGGTACTGTGGGTGTCTATTGACGGGCTGGCGAGTGATGTTAGCCATGGCACACCCCATCAGGAACTCGAGGAAGCGGCACCCAGACTCGTAGGTGAACCAGAGCCAGGAGGGGCGGCGCAGGAAGGCGATGGAGGTGAAGTTGCCGTAGAGACGGTACACCAAGGCCAACGAAAGCAATGTTCCCAGAGCAGCAGTGATGTATGTTACCAGCAGTACCTGTGGGGTGGTGGTGGTCGTGGTGGTGGTGGTGTTATTATCAGTAGTGGTAGTAGGAGTAGTAGTGATATTACTATTATTATTATCATTTTTATTATTAATATTGTTATTGTTATTATTACTATTTTTAGTATTATTATTATTATTATTATTATTATTATTATTATTATTATTATTATTATTTTGTTGTTGTTGTAGTATTTGCACACATAATGATAGTTATAGATTGCAAACAGACCATCTCTGACAAGAAACTTAGTAGTGCCACAAGCCTTTGATGCCTTTAGTGCTAGAACGTAAAAATCACATTGTTGTTGTTAGTTTGTTTTTGTAGGAGGAGGCTTAATAAAATCCACTACTTCTTTTAAATATACAAATAACTTTGAAAAACCTGTTGCATCCTGTATAGAAAACCAGTGAAACACCTTAAGGAAACATGTACCTGAGGATGAGGACTATTACCCACCTGTTGAACCTGAGATTTTCTCGAGTCCTTAAACGAAGACGGGAGTTTGTGGGAAGTGGCTGTCTGGTTGACGTAGGCAATGTGGTTAAGGATAGAGCTGAGAGTAACGTCAGCACGCTCACCGGCTTGTCTGGCGAGTAAGGCCTCCACTGTCTCGTCCTTGAGACTCTTTCTACTGCTTCTCCTGACACTACTGGGAGAGGAGGGCGAGGGAGTCAACTTGTTGGGGGAGACACTGTAGTGCTCACTGCTCTTACGGCTCGCGATGGATGCACAACTGCTTTTCCGTCGGGACATATCTCCCAACTCGTAGGATCTGGTGTGACGCAGCTTCTGCTTCTCAATGGACCTGGTACTTCTCTTGCTGCTTGTGCTGGCCCTCCTGTGGTAGTCCCTGGACGTGGACGTGGGCCTCTCTGTCTCGTCGGTGTCTGGAGTTCGCTCGTCCCGCTGTTCACGGTCTGAGTGTGTAGATTCTGAAGGCGACTGTGTATCCTCGTACCACGTCAGACTTTTCTTTCGTTTTGGTGTGCCGTCTATCTCGGCACCCAATTTGTTGTTCTTGTCAACGTCTTCAACCTTTATAGCCGGTTTTATATCAGTTTCTGGAGCGCTAGGATGTCCCGAGAAACTGGACTTACGTAGGGCGCTGGACTTGACCTTGGCGTCACCGTGTGAGTCGGTCCTCAGTACTGAGTCTAATGATTTCACAGACGGTACTTTCGGGATTATTCTCCCGCTCGCACTTCCATTTTTATCATGGACTGTTTCTGTTTCTCTCTTCACCGTGCACATCTCTTCCTTCTGTAACGTGCACACTTCACTTCCATCAGCCCCTGTCACAACACACATATCATTCCCCTTCACTACGCACGTATCATTTCCAGTGTCAATAAACTCTATCTCTTCCAGGACTTCACAGCTGTCCTCCATCCCTTCTTGACTAAGGTCTATAATGCTACCGACATCCTCAACTTTTATGATAATGTCACCTATTTTTTCAGTAATTTCTCTCGTTTTCTCAAAACTCGCCCTCCTCTCCTTGCAAGTCATGGCCTCAGCAATCCCTTCCTCCATTCCAAATATATTACCCCCAGCTATTTTACTCCCTCCTCTCCCTTCTTCCGCATTCCTCTCTTCTCCAGTCCCTCCACTTTCCCTCGCTCTGGCTCCCCTCTCGCTCGATCTCGATCCCCTCTCCTCTCTCTTTCGCTCCCTCCCTCCTCCTCCTTCCCCGTCGCCCCAGTCCTCCCTGCTGCCTCTTGGAGTGGACGTGCTGGGTGAGTGATCCCCGTCACCTTCCTCCTCAGCGATATCACTCTGCTCATATTCGCCCATCTTGCTGCCTGGAAGTTTGGGCAAACGAAGAAAAAAACAGAACTGATATTATTGCCTCGAGTAATACAGAAAGAATAACATACACAGGTCGGCTTTATATGAAAGTACCAGACTTTGATATTCGTACATGCTGAGTAGCCTACAAGAATGAAAATTAATCTGGTATTACGTCTACATATTGTGAGCACCTCCATTCATTATTTATGACCATTGTATCAACAAATGACAAACTAAACAAATATTGCGTTGTTCAGTTTGTATCCGTGTTCTTACTATTATTAATATGTGACAGTTTCGTGTAGAGGCAACTGTATATACCAGTGTGAGTTTTCTGTAAGTCAGCGATGATCACACCACTATGATCGATAATGATATTCAATGAAAAGAGCAGAAGGATCAACCTGACAGTGGACTCAAGTCTCATCACTGGCGGTGGTGTTTTTATAATTTTGATTCTGAGTTTCAAATATTAGTTTCGTTAGGAATCGAAGCTGGTGTACTTTTAACACAGAGTTCCCAACTGAGAACATTATTTTGTGTTGTACAGTACAGTCAACTACAGAAGTCAATTTACCTCCACATCCCACTTTAGTAACGTTTATAAACATGAACCAGTTTCATTAGACACAAGATTCATTTTGATTCTATAGCCATACATGTACTTTCGGTGGCACCCTTTTCGTGTCTCGAGACTTGGAATGTAATAGGTTTAAAACATTCATACATTAAATTAAGGCGGAGACAATACAATGAAAGCAATAATTGCGCTTAGAAATCCTATCCAAAAACAGAATATATTAAGCTTAGGAATAAAATTCAATAACAAAGAATAAACATTAGCAGTCAAATCCAACAAAAAATGTATGATAAGCATAGAATTAAAATATTAGCCCCCCCCCAAAAAAAAAAAAAAAAAAAAACTTTCTCCACACAGCAGGTCTCAAAAGTTGAGCCACAACAAACATTGGTCCCAGTTGGTGAGGTTATGATGATTAAACCTGTAATTACTTGCGGTATCTGAATGTATGTGTGTGTTGTGTGTGCAAGGAGTTTTGATATGTGTATATGTATATTCATATTAATTAAGAGTGTATGTGTGAAAATGTTCGAAAGTGTGTGTGGGTGTGTGGGTGTTATAGTTTCTCCTCACCAGCCTCACCCCTGCCTTCTATGCCCCGTTTTCTTCTATTGTACAATACTTACATGATAACTCCATTAGAGGCGGTAACATTTATACAGAAGGTTCACTCCAACTCTTTTATATCTACCCCTGCTGGAATTCAAGTTGTGTGTGTGTGAGTGTGTGTGTGTGTGTGTGTCAGAGTAATTTGAGTGTACGTGTGTATATATTGAGTGTGTAGCCTATATAGGTTTGTGTACGGAAAAAATGTATGCATGTGTATTCGAGTTAGCCTAATTGAGTGTTTGGGTGAGTGTGTGATTTGTCGTATACATATTTGAGTGCTTATGTGTGTAATCGGAGTGTGGATATGTGTGCGGGAGAAATGTGTGCATGTGTGCATGAGTGATTTTATCATCTATTTTTTTTTTTTTTTTTTTTTTTTTTTTTTGTACCTGAGGTGAGGATGGCACACTCACTGGCGAAGGAGCCACGGGAGGAGGCTCGGCGGGACACTGGTGCAGAGTCTGTGTGGGAGAGAAGGGAGCAGTCAGTTCTCTCTCTCTCTCTCTCTCTCTCTCTTTGAAGGGCACAATCATCTCTCTCTCTCTCTCTCTCTCTCTCTCTCTCTCTCTCTGAAGGGCACAATCAGCTCTCTCTCTCTCCCACTCTCCTTCTATGTTTACCCCCCACATCTCTCTCTCTCTCTCTCTCTCTCTCTCTCTCTCTCTCTCTCTCTCTCTCTCTCTCTGAATTTTGATACGTCCAAGGAGAGAGTCCATGAACGGGATGGTCTTTAATGTATTTTTCCCCGTTCCCTCTCACACTCTATATACGCCATGAAGCAGCTTTCACTAACAACTTCTTCTGTAAAGGAAAAAAATAATTTTCTGATTGGCGCAAAGTTTCCTGTTAGCCCTCTTTGATCGACTTTCCTCAACTACATGTGAAAAATATTATACCCGGCCAAGCCAGTTATGCGGAAGAGGAGGGAAACAGTGTGGGACTTTTTGATGGGCTTTTGTGTCTAAATTTCTGAGACTTGAACTAATGCAAAAAAAAAAAAAAAAAAAAAAAAAAAAAATCGTCAATAATTGCTATATACACAAACCAATATGAAGGAATTTAGCTTGCACTAAACCACAGCAAAAATGGAGGAACATAAATATTAAATGTAATGTAAGAGTTTGTATCATTAGGAATATATTATGCAGCCACTTCTACAATGACGAGAGACTGAGCAAACTTTGTAGAGCAGCCTGCAATCCAATCCAGTTCCAAATCCCAATATCATTATTTTATGCTTCGTCTGCTTCTGGTATAGTGGCCCACATATTTGAAGGAGATAGAATACTGATGGAGAATGTATACTGATGATAAGGATATATAGAGAGGAATGATGATGGCGATGATGACATTAAAATTAAAAGGGAGGGCGAGGGAGAATGAAAATATTAATAGTAATAACTTGCATTATTACCTGCAATAATAATAATAATAATAATAATAATAATAATAATAAGAGTAGTAACTTGCATTATTACCTGCAATAATAATAATAATAATAATAATAATAATAATAATAATAAGAGTAGTAACTTGCATTATTACCTGTAATAATAATAATAAGAGTAGGAACTTGCATAATAATAATAATAATAGTAGTATGGTGTGTTATTACCTACCCTGACTGCTGCAGAGGTAGGAGTAGGTTTGGTCGTGCTCGTCAGTGATGCGTATCTTCGGTGTGAGTAGTGATGGTGCTGCCGCTGTGATCACTGACGAGGCTATGTTGTTACACTGGGCCAACAGAGCCAGTTGGAGGATACCTGCAAACACACACACACTTTAATACAGGGAACAGGTATTATGGGAGGAACACACACGTTAGCATATGAATGGGTCTGAAGGAGTATAGTACGGTGCAGTGTTGATAAATCTGGAGCAAATGATTCCTCTAAAATAGTCCAGGCAACGGGCCACTATTATCTTTAACCTGATCCTGTCTGGTTGCTGACATATTTTAGAGGAATCAAGGAGCACAAATGTACCTAAAGTATGCTATTCCATTAAGACCACATCATAATAAAAAATATATAAGGCGATATTCTTCAAGTCAGTAGCTAACTTGGTGATGGATGACCTGGGCCTCGGGTAAAGAGAATGAAGCCTATGTGTAGCGTTGAAACATATAAGTAATCCTGTTGGAAGATACATGTAGGCAACGGGCAGGCATTACGTAGGAGACAAACGCACCTCATTAAATGCTTACACTTAATGCAGCACCATTTTTCCAACTATCAACCTAATGTAGATTATCATGTTTTCAAAAACCTTCTGTTAAGCCATACATCCATAAGCAGAGTGAATGCCCTTGTGCCATTTCATTATAACCCCATGAAAACTTAATGGTGATTTGCAATTCTTCATATCTTTATCTCTATCAGTCTTTTTATATTATGCTTTACTATCCTGAACAATCAGAAATTATTTTGTCTCTACACAAAGCAGGTAAAAAGTAAAAAAAAAGTAAATATGGTTTTGTGACAGCTTACCCATCACGTTACGTCTATATATATAGAGAGAAATGAGCAGTGATCTGACCTTAATGAAGTTGACAGAGCTCGATAATATTTAATGAGGTAGTCATCATATATCATTTGAACGGGATTGGCATGAATGATTAGTAATAACTCCATGTAAATCAATTAGTAATAAATAACGTCATATTAATGTCAGACATATATGGTGGGAGTCTTACCTTTGGTGTTTGTGTTGTTGCTGATAGTCTTCCCTTTGGTGTTTGTGTTGTTGCTGATAGTCTTACCTTTGGAGTTTGTGTTGTTGCTGCGAGTCTTACCTTTGGTGTTTGTGTTGTTGTTGGGCGTGGACTGGAAGGCAGAGTGTGGGATGGCCCTGAGGAGTCTGAGTATCCTGGCTCCCCCGTACAGGAAGGTGAGACACAGCACCAGACCCCACGACAGGAACACCGTCTGCACCACCCACCGCACGATCTGATCCACCAGGCCAGAGGATTAGTAGGGAGAGGGTGCAGGGCTTAATGGGAGCTTAATGGGTTTTAGACAAGGGGTAATAAATTTATAATGGGATATCGATTTTTCTCCTATCTGGGGCTTGGAGACTATACATTTCCTTGGACGTGTTTTTGTCGACTTCCTTCGGATCAAAACACGTGAACACAACAAGGACGTGAGAATTTATGGTTTTATTAGTAACACCCATTCAAGTTTGATTTCCTGATCCTTAGTGATAATACTAAGTTAATAATCATAGTACAGTTTCAGACATTTAAAGATATATCAAATATGTAATGATAAAAAAAAGTAGTCTAGAGGAAATTGAAAGTGATGATTTATTCTTCTCTATCCTGGATTGTTTTGGAATAATACGAGTTAATCACTGAAGGTTTTTTTTGTTAATTAACATAGACAGCAGTCGTGAAAATGGACACGATCTTTATGGTGATAGTGATAGTGAGAGTGCTAATGGATATTACAATTGATTACACTGTGGGTAATTGGTTTTAACATGCGAGAGTTGTAATGGGAACGTATGAAGTGGTGAATTGGCTGGTAATTTATGGTGGTTATAAGAATTAGAGAGAAATAAGAAGACCTTACACTATGCCTGGAAGACCCTGTATATACTGTAGGGCGACGGACGGAGAAGGTATTGTTATATAGATGGGAAAATATAGTGGGTATGGTAATGCATGGTATTGATTGATTGATTGATTGATATTAGGCGCCGCAACAGCGAGGTCATATAGCGCCAGAAAAAGGTGATAGAGAGGTGAGACAACAAGCAGGAAGGAAATAGAAAGAAAAGAGGGACAATTGAAGAACTAAAAGAACTAGTGGCTGGGGCCGAAGGGGTGCCAAAACCTGTAAAGTATTGCCCACATCGCTATAGTAATGGATGGAGCAGAACCATTAAGGATATAGTGTGCATTGATATTCGCATTAGTATTTATCTATTCAACATACTCTGTTTATCTACCTATGTACTGTACAGTCGGCGGCAAAAGTCGTGTCGCCCCATCTGCCAAGTCATGAAGTACAGTTTGGAAATATGAGCTTCACAGTCCAAAAATCCATTGAAGTTTATTAATTTGCCTCCTGGATATTGTAATTCTGTATGGTGTGTGTGTGTGTGTGTGTGTGTTGGTGAATGTGTATGTTCGATGATTATGTTTTACGTTATCCATCAAGAAGAACTGAGTGAGGCGACAGGACTTTCGCCGCCGTCTGTACAGTACCTACCTTATCTATCTATATTCCAACCTGTGTATCTATTCATCTAGGTATCCGTCTATTTGTCTATCTATCCATCTATCTACCTATAATTTTTTTCACCATTTTTTATTTTTTTATGTTCACTCTGGTTTCTCGTTTTTCATTTTTCTTTTTATCCTCAATTTCTCTTCTCCCGACCATTAGAATATTCGGGAATGGTCAGACAGGTAATCGATGGAGAGAGAGAGAGAGAGAGAGAGAGAGAGAGAGAGAGAGAGAGAGAGAGAGAGAGAGAGAGAGAGAGAGAGAGAGAGAGAGAGAGAGAGAGAGAAAATAGGGAAAATTCAAGGAAACGTGAGGAAACGAGGAATGGAAGAGCGAGTGAGAATGAGTGAGACGAAAAGAAACGGTGGAAGATATGGAATGGAGATGGAAGGAGAGAAATAGGAGGGAGGGAAAATGGGTAAAGTGGAAGGGAAGGGGAGGATGGAAGGTAAATGGTTAGGTGATTGGATGGGGGTTGGGTGTAAGATGAGAGGAGGGGGGTGGGGGGAGATAGGTAGAGGGAGAGGTAGGGAAATAAACCTGATTGGCAGGTAAGGAAATGAATGGGGTGACGAAAGTAGTAGGGAAAGGAGGGAGAGAGGATTTAGGGTAAGAGGATGGGAGTAATCTGAAGGTTGGAAAGGGGAGATGGAGAGAAGGAGGCCGAGAGGAAAGCAAAGTGGGGAAGGCAGTGAAAAAGAGAATAAGGAGGAAAGAGAGGGAGATAGAAAGGAATGAGCAGAAAAGAATGGGAGCCCCAATGAGAGAGAATGGAGGAAGAAGAGGAATGAAAGAGACAGGAAGGGAGATAAGAAGGAAACAAGGAGGCAAAAAATCTCTCTTGGGAGGCATGCAAAACGAGGGTTGGTTAGTTGGTAAAAAAGAAAAGAAAGAAAGAGGAAGGAAAGCAGAGGAAAGGTCAGGTGGTGTTATATTGTCAGAAAATGAAGAGCAAACGATACGGATACGCCACATTAAAGTAATTAGCTCAAGTGGGAGTTCCTGGCATCTGGCCCCAAGTACTGCACATAAGTTACTCTCGTCAAAATATTCTACCAAACCATTTTTTATTTATATATATATATATTTTTCCTGTTCTTTGTAGTTCCTTTGTTATGCTAAAACCTAATTACGATATTTTCTAGTACAATAATATGTGCAAAGTCAATACGTGAAAAAATATGAGGATAAATTTAATGAGTATAGGATGCTACTTTTGGCAACATAACAATGTGTATACTGTAGCTGTTGTATATAGTGGTTGAATAATTTAATTAGCTTTATACTATTAATGTGCACACTTAACTCCATGAGGTGTATGATTCATTGCTGTGTATAAAATTCATAAATACATAAAGAAATAGCTGTGAATATAAGACAACACTGTCAGAAATCGTGTTGGAACGACAACGTTTGCTTGCTTGTGTGGAATCACTGCGGATAGACCGTTTTGACCACCACCCTTGTTTATTGTGTTCACAGACTACTGTGTGCAATGAGATGGTGTACACTGAAACATGAAGTGATAGTGAACTCGGTGACAATAGAGAACAGATGCCAATAGACCAAGTTCCAGCCGATGGCGTTGAGGGAAGTGTTAACGCGTCGTAACCTACCAAGGTGAGTTTTGCTTGAGTCAAAGTTTCGGTATGTGATTGTGGGTGTTGGAATCTGTTTTGTTTTGGAATCTGTTTGATTGTTTTTAATATTTTACAGAACAATAAGTCACTGAACAGCAACTCTGTAAACATGGTGAAATTTGTAAGCTCTTATTGACAATCACTCATAAAATTAAAGACCCCAGGGCACCTCGTAACTCGTGACATATCAGTTCTGGTAACACTGTACCCGACTTTAGTGATAGGGGACTAGGGGTGTGGGATGAGGGTGTGGGGTTGGGAGTTTGGGGGGAGGCTGGTCTGCTCGAAACACTGCTTCAGTCATGCTTCGGCTTTTCTACAGTTAATTCAAAGTGTGTCGAGCAGACCAACTTGCTCCCTCAAGTATCACCGCTGACGTCATGTACACTGCTACCAGAACCGATATGCCACGAGTTACAAGGGCATGTATGTATGTACTGTACCACCACTGTACGCAAATGTCCCACGATATTACGATACTTGTTAAAAACATTCCCACTGATATCATGAAGGTTTTGAAGAAATAATCGTGAGATATAATGCTTTGGATATGAATTATGTACAATATCTTTATTTGGTATTATAAAAGTCGGTTAAAAACTGAATTTTGCTATGGTAGTTTCTAACAAAGGTAAAGTTTTTAATAATGGATCGTGAAACTTTGACCTTTACTGTGTCATTTCCAATTTGTATAGCCAAAGTATATAATACGTCTTTTAATTACTTTCCAGTGCTTTGTTATCACGGCTATAGAGAAATCAATCCAAAATATACCAGATACTTCGTTGTATTAAAGCGTTATGAAAGCAAATGTCATAATATTAATGATCAAAAGTATTATTATTAAAATATTATTATTGACAAAGTTTATGATGGTACTGAATTGTGTTAATGTGAGTGGATGATTGTTTGGTGATAATAGGGAAAGGTGAAATACGGCACACTTTAAACTGAGTAATTAAACAGCTTTTAAGTAGGGCAGGTTAAAGTGGCCTGACCCATTTACCTTCTAAATATATTTCCACTGTCAAGCCAGCGTCACTTAGGTTGGCTGTGCTGCTGTGTTGGTTGTGCTGTGTAATTGGGTAATGATTTCCTGGCTGGTAAGGCACTCAGGGTTATTAACTAGGATTGTACAGGTGTGAAATCTGTCTACGATGGGCGTCTTGTGTTGTATATTCGTTCTGGCCTAACATACCGGTTGCAAATATGAAGGAATCTCGTATGACATTAATTCCTAAGGCAGTTCAGTATTATTCCTGGCACTTTCTCCTTCCCTTGTGAAGAGAAAGCATCAAACAGTAGGCTATTGGTTGTACGGCAGCTATCGTGGTCATGATCGTGTTGTATTTTCGACTGTCACCGCCGAATGTGATGTCGCCTTCGTTCTCGTCGTAAAATTTGTTTTTTAATAGAGAGTTGCAAATTTGGTCATCGGTCACCATTCTTTGAATACCATTGTGTTATCAGCTATTGCTACTAAATTTGATATACATGTCATAATTAAACACACAAATGGCTATAGAATTAATGTTGTGAGCGAGGCATGCCTACCGGATGAAGACTATGGAAATGATTGTCTCTATAATACAAGGCAATATTTATTTTCCCACGAACTTGCCTTTGAGAGGTTCCATTAATAATATTCTGTCGTTGAAAAAAAAACAAAAAAAAAAACACACACACAAACACTTTCTCGTCTCGTAATCTATACCCTGTTAAAGAATGAAAAGCAGTCAACTGTCCTTAGTCACCATTTACACCAATATATTGTACTCCTGAACGTTCAGAGCTACTTTGATGAAACATACATACATAAACACTGCATGATTACAATACCCAGCATCCCTCATCACCAATGGGTACACCGGGCAATTAGGTCATAAATATACGATTAGTTTGTTTGTTATCGGGAAGGATGTCATTGTGTAGAGACTAGTGTGACCGAATTCCAACATACTGGAAAGAAATGAGTGAACGCGTATGAGGGACTGAGTCAAGCTTGGTGGTGAGTGTGGTATGGTGGAGGGACGGTATGAATGCATATTGGTGGAAAGGTGCTGGGTGCGGATGTGGATATTTGGTTGGATATTGTACGCGAAAATGAATTGTGCTACTCCTCCGCCTCGTCCCTGCCCCTCTGCTCCCTCCCTCACTCCCTCCCTCCTGTCTCCCTTTATTGATCTCTCTCTCTCTCTCTCTCTCTCTCTCTCTCTCTCTCTCTCTCTCTCTCTCTCGCCATTCTCTTTCATGCCTCCTCTTTTTTTCTCTCTTTTTCTCACTCTTAGCATCTAGTAATTCTTTTTAATGCCTCTTTCTCTCTCTCTCTCTCTCTCTCTCTCTCTCTCTCTCTCTCTCTCTCTCTCTCTCTCTCTCTCTCTCTCTCTCTAATTCTCAGCATCTCACCATTCTCGCTTACACGTCTCACAGTCTCTATTATATCCATTACTCTCTCTCTCTCTCTCTCTCTCTCTCTCTCTCTCTCTCTCTCTGTGTGTGTGTGTGTGTGTGTGTGTGTTTAACCTAGCAATGAACACACAGCCTAACGTGCCCTCCTCCCATTCAGTAAACTGATTAGGCTTCCCACATACTCTACCCCGGCACGAGGCTACAAATCCACAGAATACTCTTACTGCTGCGGGTCCTATTGTTTCTCTATATACGTACGCTTGGCCTGCTTTACCTACCTACCTAACTACCAACCTAACTACCTTTCTACCTACCAACCTAACTACCTACCCACCAACCTACCCACGTCCCTAACTACCAACAACAATAACTACCCACCTACCTACCTAAATACCTACCAACCTACCAACCTAAATAACTACCCACCTACCTACCTAAATAACTACCCACCTACCTACCTACCTATCTACCAATCAACCACTTGAACCTACCTACCTACCACCCTAACTACCAACCTACCTACCTATCAACATATCTACTTACCAATCTACCTTTCCACCAACCCACCTACCCAAATACCAACTTACCCATTTACTGTATCTACCTATCTACCAACCAACCAACCAACTTATCTACTTACCAACCTACCTACCTACCTACCTGCCTACCCACCTACAGTATAATATTGTGACCGTCTTACATTTTGCTGCTGCCTGCCTGTTATCTGTCCAGTTACTTGCCAACTTACCTACCTGCTGCCGTCCTCACCTATCTGTTTACTGCACCTACATACTTAGAACCTATTTCCCCATCTTCATACCTAGTCAAGATTTTTTTCAACCTCTCTCTCTCTCTCTCTCTCTCTCTCTCTCTCTCTCTCTCTCTCTCTCTCTCTCTCTCTCTCTTCTGCATTTCTCGAACTTTATGTATATATATTACTCCCAGTTCCAAAACTCTACGTTCATAATTATTCACTCACCCATAGATGACGAAGTAGACCTCCCAGCGAAACATAGAGACATGAAACCGAAATCATTTGAAAACTCCTTGGCAAGAGATGGCGCCCCCCGAGGATGTCAACATACGATCTCGGCTCGGATTTTTTTTAAGGTTTTTTCCCAAATTTGCACAGGCAAGAACTCAAACATGTGCAAAAGAGTAATTCCCGGATGTACACAAACACGAGAAGGTTGGAAATCCACGGGGGAAACGCACTAATTCTTGCTGTCTGGCATTACGTCTACATAATTATTTTAGTGTATGTAATTATATATATTCGTACCGGAAGTGTTCATCATTATTAATGAGAGGGCCTAGAAGGACATACCTTATAGATCTGCTTACTGGAATACTGTAATTTGCTCAGTGTGAATGCAAATGAAGGAAAACTACCAGACAAATAATACTTCAGTGAATATACCTCCAAGGCAGATGACCTCGTGAGCAGTGAAGCTGTGTTTTGTAGAAATATCGGT
>JAWQEG010005508.1:0-53774 GCA_033782935.1 Petrolisthes cinctipes | reverse complement strand
TTCGTTCATCACTTCCTCACTCAGTAGTGGCTCACAAATGCGCTATAATATCCCTCTCGAGGAACTGAATGAATGAAAGGGGAATAAGGAACGCTGTGCAATACCAGAATGATCGTATACGTACGTCAAAAGAAAAGAAGTTGGTGAGGAGGGACAGCAAGCACGAAGTTAAGGGAAGGAAAGGATGGACATTGGAAGGGAAGAAAGGAATTGGCTCGTTTCCGCAGACTGAGGAAATGAATTATTTGGTCTAAGGCATAGGTTGTAGAAAATCGGTAGCCTCAATTTCCTCAAAAACATCACAGGTCCCTGATAGAGTAATATTACTTAACTACTGAAAGACAATATGTAGTATGACACAAAGACCTATATAAACCCACCAAGTGTGAAAGGGCATAAGTGAAACGACTGACTATGACTACCTACCATTCCTGTTCACCATTCTTAAGTCATCTATTCTCTCATCGTTACCATCACTATGTTTGACAATACGAGACAGCTCGGTGACAACAAAATTATCCAGAACAGGCTAAGGAATCAAACTGAACTCGTGCAAGAGAATTGGTTGTGCTGTGGGTGGGTTACACACACACACACACACACACACACACACACACACACACACACACACACACACACACCACAAAATAGAATCAGGGCAGCAGCTGGGGGAAGGTAGCATGATGCAACAAACCAGGCGTGAGACGAGGAACAAGGGATGGCACTCTCTTCTTCCCCCTCCTTGTCACTCTTCACCCCCCCCCCCACGCCCCACCTTACCCCACAGACCTCACAACTGCCTCCAAGGTTTTGTGTCAAGTGCCAAACAGGAGACTCCACTTCCTTTAGTACCTCCCCAATCTGTCCTCTTACTTCTGCCTTCTCACACTGCCCACAGCCCCTTCTTCATGGCGATCTCTTCCACCCAAGATAAATACAGTAATTATCATCTGACTCTATTTGATATCATATTATGCAATGTATCCGTTAATCCTCCCAAGAAAAACCAATGACTGATAGAGTAATAAAAACCACGAAAAGTTTAACGGTTTACATATATACTGTCCTTAACTTTTTTCTTTTTTTTTCAGTGGTTCCCTGCTTGGGGTGACTAGGCATATCCTCGTAGAGGGCAAAGTTTTAGTTGGTCTTCACAGACTACATTAAATAATTTTCGTTTGATTTCTTTAGAAAGCACATGAAGCCTGATTAATGTTATAATGATCATGCAATAAGTAATAACTCGCCCAAGCTGCCTTTTACCCTTATATTTACCCTTCTCTCTCTCTTTAATCCCTTCATCTTTTATGCTCTCACAAACATCCATCTCACGCTTGCTTGTTTCCCTCCCTCCCTCACGTCTTCCTACATTCTCCCCCCCCCCTACCCTCTCTCTCTCATTATTTCTCCCCAATCCATGGCTCCCTCCTTATACCTCTTACAACCTCTCTACATCTCCCCCTCACTTGGCTCCTCTTATTCTACCCACGAGGTCTCCCCTCCCTGTTGAATTGCCACTAGACCAAGAGTGGCTATAGAGAGGTAAAAGCTCACTGGCCAGTTATTCATCCCAGTGTGCTGCTGTGGGTCTCCAGGTTCTTGGTCTCTTCTTTTATTTACCTGCCTTGTATAGTAAGGAAAGTTTTATTTTTTTCATACATTTCCCCTTATATTTATGATGCTCGTTAATTATAATACCACAAATGAGAAGGAGATATAGAGGAGGGACAACATGCACAAAGGAATGGAAAAGAAAGGAAGGAAGAAGATAATTATTACAGTCACTCATCCATATTCCCTTCACTCCATTCCTCATTTCATTGCTTCCATCAATGTCATTACATTTTATAACTAATTTTTATTTTAAAACTAATCAAATTCTTATATTCTTTAGATTTTCCCCTACATCAATTCGTTCTTTTTCTTCGTTTCCATCGATCCTCCCTGGATCTCTTCATCTGCTTCTGCCTCAGCCCTGCCAAGTTTATTCTAACCTGCCTCACACCTCCAGCCTTCCCCCCCTTACTCTTTTATCCAAGCCTGCCTCACTTTTACTGCGACCAATCCATCTAAATTAAGTTGCATAATGACTATCCCCAACAGTCGTTATACAGAAACAAGCAGCCCCTGACGCCACCGCCAGTCTGAGGGGCCTCGGAAGTCGGTCGATGTGGCTGCACGTGTCTGACTTCACTATCCCTCAACACAGTCATATTCAATAAAAAAGGTGAAATTTACTCCATACTTTCAATTCCATGTGATTATATTAAGGGGGGTAGTACACTTTTGGTACATTGGAGAGTCTTGGTCCCCCAAAGTATACCTGCAGGAAAAAAGGACCAAATCAACAAAAATAATGGTGGTCTGTTGCAGGGAATAGTTGGAAGGAATCATTTGCTCCAGATTTACCAACACTGTACTCCCCCCCTTAAGTCTATTAAATTATTATATATATACCTTAAATAAAATGGCTATGCAATAAACAAAATGAATGAAAACCGAGAGGCTGAAGTTTTGTATAACCAATAACAGCAAATAAATAAATAAATACATAAATAAATAAATAAATAAATATATAAATAAATAAAAAGCAGAAAATATACAGGTAATGTTAAAAGAGGTAATCTGTGGTGGGTGAATTGGATGGCTACAGATTCCTCCAAAGCACACCACTACAAAACAGGAACCCCCTAAGTCCGAGAAACCAGTAGCACTCCAATTCGCTTTCAAGAGATTACCTTCTGGAATGGAGATCAGTTTAGAATACAGCAGGCATGAACAGCTGCAGTTTCGCAAGTAGGATTATAACGATTTAATGTTGCCAACTGTATTTATATACGCTTTCAATATATACGCATAAAACTATTCTTCATTTTTGTAATATAAGGTGCACAAGGATAAACAGTGTGCTTCCTATTGTTTGTATTCTAAGTACGCTATTTTCTGACAACTGAAACTGCTTGTAGAAATAACGCAAATGCTTGAAAAATATAAAATAAAAATATTTTACGTAGCTTCACAACCTACCTACCTGCCTACCAAACCTACCTACCTGCCTACCAACCTACCTACCTCACCTGTCTTCCTGTCTGCCTGGGTGACGAGAGAGACTCAGCCATTTCTACCAACTGGTGTGGGAGTTTCCCCTTCAACCGGAACCTGCGCCACACGTAACTGTTGCAACACCACAAGCACGCAACACAACACGACTCAAATGCCAGACAACACAACATGCATGTATGAACCCAAAACAACTCACCTGCCACAATGCCATCTTACACACACACCGTACACACACAGCACCACACACTAGCTCACACGACACACAACAAAACAAACTAGCTCACACGACACACAACACCACAAACTAACTCACACGACACACAACACCATATAGAAGCAACAGAACACAACACCACATACAAGCAACAGAACACAACACCACAAACTAGCTCACACTGCACACAGCACCACATACAAGCAACATAACACAACACAGCTCACATACCAGGCGACACACTGTAAACACAACACGACATGCAAGCAACACAACTAACATAACAGATATAAAGCACGATAGAAATGTATATACCTGGTAAACCGATGGAAACAAGATGAAATATTATGAAATTGTAATGAAATATACTTTGCTACACACTTTCCATATTGCACTTCCCGACAACACGACCAACATTCATTCTACCCAAAGCAATCTTCAGCCAACATGCATGAGGAAGACTTGCTTGACTGTTTGTTTCCCTTATTCCCTTGTGGAGATATTAAGTCCTGCAATTATATTTACGCTATAGTAATCGTGGGGATAATAATATATATCTGTACACCTTATTGGTACCCCTTTTATTAGAGTGATCGTCAAAAGTATTATTATCACCACACTCTCGTCAAAACATCACCTCTCGTCACCGTCTTCCCTTCTCTCCCATCCCTCCTACTACCACCACACACCACTACAGCCCCCCTCATCATTAATTCCACCACTACTACATTCCCCTCACTATCTATCCCCACCACCACCACCACAGAACACTCACTATCCAACCTCACCACTACCACCACCACCACAGAACCCTCACTATCAAACCCCCACCACCACCACCACCACCACCACAGAACACTCACTATCCAACCTCACCACTACCACCACCACCACAGAACATTCACTATCTATCTTCACCACCACCACCACCACCACAGAACCCTCACTATCTATCCTCACCACTACCATCACCACCACAGAACACTCACTATCCAACCTCACCACTACCACCACCACCACAGAACCCTCACTATCAAACCCCCACCACCACCACAACCACCACAGAACACTCACTATCTATCCTCACCACTACCATCCCAACCACAGAACACTCACTATCCAACCTCACCACTACCACCACCACCACCACCACCACAGAACCCTCACTATCAAACCCCCACCACCACCACCACTACCACCACCACAGAACCCTCACTATCTGTCTCCACCACCACAGAACACTCACTATTAAACCTCACCACCACCACCACCACCACCACATAACCCTCACTATCAAACCTCCCCCCTCCCACCATCACCACAAAACCCTCACTATCTCTCCTCACCACCACCACCACCACCACCACCAACTTCAAATCCTTCACACAATCCCACAACTTATAATAGACTTTTCTCTAACCCTCGTCACGCCAAACCAGGGAAGTGTAATAATGGCTTTTCTCGCCCACCGTAAAGATTCGATGAACTCTTTTATTCGTATCAAATTAGGGAGATATTCTTATTGGTTTGAGAGAGAGAGAGAGAGAGAGAGAGAGAGAGAGAGAGAGAGAGAGAGAGAGAGAGAGAGAGAGAGAGAGAGAGAGAGAGAGAGAGAGAGAGAGAGAGAGAGAGAGAGAGAGAGAGGAGAGAGAGAGAGAGAGAGAGAGAGAGAGAGAGAGACTGAATATCATATTGCCCACATTATTCATATCAAAGCCTTCGAGGAACATTCAGTCTCACTTCTCTCACTTGCATAATATACCACTCACACGTAAGCACGATTATCACACACATCCATCTCACACTAACCAACCTCAATCCATGATCTCTAGTTTTACACACACACACGCCCGCACCTCTGTAATCTCTCTCTCTCTCTCTCTCTCTCTCTCTCTCTCTCTCTCTCTCTCTCTCTCTCTCTCTCATACACAAATGCATATACAGTACACACCAACATATCCTTCCTTGCCCACATCCACATACATACAAACACTCACTGAAAATAACAAACACACTAATGAAGTATCGGATGCGTTAACATACACACACACAAGCAGACACTCACTGATAGGAACACACACACATACAGTAATTACACACACACACACACACACACAAGCAGCCACGCACGGCAACTAACATACTCGTTCACATAGACACATAACCACAAGCATAAATAAACACACAGTCACGCACATGATGGACACACACACACTCACTCACAGCAACACGTACACATGATACACACACGCTCACAGCAACACATGCACATAAAATACACACACTCACTCACAGCACAAACACATAACATACACACACAGTCATTCACAACAACACAAACACATAACACACACACTCACAGCAATACATACACATAACATACACACAGTCACTCACAGCAACACAAACACATAACATACACACAGTCACTCACACTCACAACACAAACACATGCACATAACATCCCCTGACAACAACAAACACACCAACGAGGTAACGGATGCAGCAGTCACCCTTGACATTTGATATTGAAGGGGAAAGAACTAACACGAAGCCACCAGGTAAGTCTCAAACACTCTCCTCCTTATATCACACATACACATTTACAGGAATATACATACATACATACATACAATACATATATACATGCACATAAACACACACACATACATAAACACCAAGTAAATCTCAAACACTCCCCTCCTTATCACATTTACACTCACATACATATATACATACATACATACACATAAATACATACATGCATTCATGCACATAAACACAAATACATACATAAATATCAGGTAAATCTCAAACACTTGCTTCCTTATATCACACACACATTTACACGAATATATATACATACATACAATACATACATACACATAAATACAAACACATACATACACACCAGGTAAATCTCAAACACTCTCCTCCTTATATCACACACACATTTACACGAATATACATACATAAATACTTACATGCATTCATAAACGCATACATCTCTACACATACATACATACAGACATATACATTACACTCATTCTTCTTATTATTATATGCACACATTATTCTTTCTTCGTCAGATTATCTTCATATTTGTCTTCTATATTTGCCTGTGTCTCCACTTTTAACAGACGCCTAACTGCTCCTTCTTCTTCTTCCATCTTTCCCACTTATATTTTTTCATCCTCCCGCCTAACCTTTCTCTTGTTTCCTTGGTCTTTCTCCTTTCGACACTCTCTCTTCTCCTCTCTTTCTCCCTTTCCCCTCATTTCATCCCCCTCCTTCTCTCTCCACTCTCATTCTCTCCTCTCTCCTCCTCTCCCCACTGTCATTCTCTCCTTCTCTCTCCACTCTCCTTCTCTCTCCTTTTTCATTCTCTCCCCCTTCCTTCTCTCCCCACTCTCCTTCTCTCTCCTTTTTCATTCTCTCCCCCTCCTTCTCTCCCCACTCTCATTCTCTCTCCTCTTTCATTCTCTCCCCCTCCTTCTCTCCCCACTCTCATTCTCTCATTCTCTCTTCTCTTTCATTCTCTCCACCCTCCTTCTCTCTCCTCCTCTCCCCACTCTCATTCTCTCTCCTCTTCCATTCTCCCCAATCTCATTCTCTCCTTCTCTCTCCTCTTATTCTCTCCCCCTCCTTACCCCTCCTTCTCTCCCCACTCTCATTCTCTCTCCCCCTCCTTCTCTCCCCACTCTCATTCTTTCATTCTCTCTCCTCTTTCATTCTCTCCCCACTCTAATTCTCTCCTTCTCTCTCCTCTTATTCTCTCCCCCCTCCTTCTCTCTCCTCTCCCCCCCCCCCTTCCTACCCCCTGTGTCTCCGTGCTCGTGTTCTGTACCCGTCACAACAAGAGAGTGACATGTTCTGTCGAGCAAGCATGACCTGTGTGCATGTGTGTGTGACCTGCGCACGACCTTTGACCTGTGCATGAAGGCGTGACCCAGCCGTCAACATGGCACACACACACACATAAACAACATGGCACACACAAACACACACACACACACAAGATTCCCACTCCTCTATTATGAGGTTTAGGAAAATTAGACTTATTTTAGATGTGATTTGAGGTCAAGACAAGGATTCCTAGTTTGTCATACGGATTTCTCTCTAACTGAATTGGTTGGTACACACGTTGGCGGACACATGCACAATTCCACAACTATTTTTCGTCGCTCAGTCCCAAATACACACACGCTCACATACACACGTCTTCAAACACACATATACAAAAATATATACACGGGATTTAAATGCACACATTTGTATACAAATAAAGAAAAATAGAATGTACACACGCTGAAACAAACGGGCATAAAATATCAACTCACACACATTCACAAAAGTACACACACATTTAGGAACATAAATACAATACCTTAAATTACACTTATACACAAACACGAATATAATGAAATTTATGCACATGCAAGGCAACAGAGAAAAGATGGAAAAATATATCCAACAACATACACAACATACATACTAATTAAACTTGTCTGGCTGCCTGCCCCCCCCCCCCACACACACACAAACAAAGCCGCACATACACACACACACACACACACACACACACACACACGAACTCAATCTCACACACATATGAGTCTGAGCCTTACAAGACCCTATCATAAATCTTCATCTGTGTCTGGGATTTGGAAAGGGAGTTCCTAAGGCAGAAACATAGGTATGTGTATAGCCCCTCTCTCCCTGGCACTCTCACTTTTACTCAGGCATTCACTCACTCAAACACACACACACTGACACTCACTCACTCAAACACACACACACTGACACTCACTCACCCTCTCTTTCACCCTGGCACTCCTACCCTGACACACTCACTTTCTTTCACCCTGGCACTCACTCACTCACTCTCTCTTTCACCCTGGCACTCCTACCCTGACACACTCACTCTCTCTTTCACCCTGGCACTCTCTCACTCACTCTTTCACCCTGGCACTCCTACCCTGACACACTCACTCTCTCTTTCACTCTGGCACTCATTCACTCACTCTCTCTTTCACCCTGGCACTCCTACCCTGACACACTCACTCTCTCTTTTATCCTGGCACTCACTCACTCTCTCTTTCACCCTGGCACTCCTACCCTGACACACTCACTCTCTCTTTCACCCTGTCACTCACTCACTCACTCTCTCTTTCACCCTGGCACTCACTCACTCTCTTTTTCACCCTGGCACTCCTACCCTGACATACTCACTCTTGCACTGACAAAACAATGATGAGCTGGTTGGCCCAAGTTCCTCTCCCTCTTCTATAATCCACATATTCCATCCCCTTCCCCTTTTAACTTTTATCTTCCCCCCTTAACTTTCTCCTTTTCCTCCCTAGAACCCTTTCCCATCTTCATTCCCACCTTTCCACTTTTCCTTATACAGTATATTAATTTGGGATTTTAGACTTTTCTGGCGAATTGGAATTACTCACAACGAAAACAAAGAGGGTGGAAACATGGAAAAAAATATGACACAGACTCCCTAAGTTTGGTAGTTTTTTATAATATTTATACAGTATTATTATACGGTAAGTTTGAAAGAACCAGTATCCTCCAATTAGCCGATAAAGTGTACAGTATAGTCTTTTAATTAAGTGATGCAATGTTAAACGTCAGAAGAAAAATTATCTAGTTATTGTTAGGGAAACATGCAAAAGTTTTCCACCCACTGTGCAAAGACTAGACTAATCCCCCTACCTTTTTACCTCTTCCCCCTCACCCTCACCCTCGAAGCCTTCATTCAGCCTTTTTACGTCAGATCTGAATCTCATTCCTCTACCCTTCACCTCTCTCTCATCTCCTCCCACTCTCCCTCATCATTTTCATACCTTTGCCACAAATAACACTCACGTCAGAAATATTGGCTTCCCCTTTTATAAAGTCTGTACCCTCTTCCCCTATATTTTTTCTCAAATACTCTTCTATTGTTGATTTGGCCCCCCTCCCCCCTTCTCCCCTACTCTCACAACCATCTCCCACTTCCTCTTCACACCCACAATTTTTACATAATACTCGTACCATTTTGCTTATTCTCTCTCTCTCTCTCTCTCTCTCTCTCTCTCTTACACACACACCCTGAAGCTATTAATCCCTCTTCCACCCCATCACACACACACACACACACACACACAAAGTGACGCTCGTAATCCCTGACCCCCCCTATATACTATCACACCTGACCTTGAACCCTTACCTCTCACCCTATTTCACTCTCCACTAGCACACTCCACAACCGCATATTATCTTATTTTCCGTCCTCTTTATCCTCACCCTGTCCCTCCCTTCCTTCCCTGTCTCTCTAATCGTTAATTTAAACTGCTTCCTCCATCCCTATCTCATTCTATTCCCCTCACATTATTCTTCTTGTTTCTCTCTATTCCATTCGTCATCTCTACATTTTCTTCCTTATCCCATCCTTCCCTTTCCTTCCTCTGTTCACTATCTCATTCTCTCCCTCTATTTTCATCTGTTCCTTCCCAGCTCATTTCTATTCTTCCCTCTCTTTCCCTGTTCGTCTCAATTCTATCTCATTTCGTGCTCCTCCTTCCCTCTCCTTTCCTTGCTTCCTCCAACACCATCTCATTCCTATTAGGCTACCCCCTCTCCTTCCCCCCTCCCCCCTACACCACCCTCCCTCTCTCATTCCTCTTCCCCTTCCCTCCCACCCCTACACCACCTTCCCTCTCTCATTCCTCGTCCCCTTCCCTCCCTCCCTCCCATTTCACTGCTCTTCCCTCCCTCCCCTACACCACCCTCCCTCTCTCATTCCTCTTCCCCTTCCCTCCCCCCCCTACACCACCCTCCCTCTTTCATTCCTCGTCCCCTTCCCTCCCTCCCATTTCACTGCTCCTCCTCCCTCCCCAATCCTTTGCCCCCATCCCAGCAATTTGTTCCCCTCATCTAGTTCCTTTCTCGCCAGACTATTGATGGATAGATTTCTCTCTCTGCCTGCACTACACTACCCTACCCTGTCCTTCCCTTCCCTGCCCTGGTGAAAGTCAACAGTCCAGTAAATGCTAGGGATGGTGATGCTAACAGTCAGAGAGTAAAGACTGGTGATGGTGTGGTGGTTGTTGTGATGGTGATTGTATGGTGGGAGTTGTGGTGGTCATAGTAGTGGTGGTGATGGTGGTGGTGGTGGTGATGATGTGGTGGTAGTAGTGGTGATGGTGTGGTCGTATTAGTGATGGTGATTGTATGGTGGTAGTTGTGGTGGTCATAGTAGTGGTGGTGATGGTGTGGTGGTGGTAGTAGTAGTAGTAGTGGTGATGGTGTGGTAGTAGTTGTGGTGGTAGCACTTGTTATGATAGTGGCAGCAGGGGTGGAGATGTGGCCTTGACAGAATAACAATAATATGACACCCACCCTCATCCCTTGCCACTATATAGAGGAAAGGTGGTGGCAGCTCCTCTCCAAGAAAGATGTAGACCGAGGTCCCTTTTTATTATATTCCGCCATTCATTTTTACGTCGATGTAACCCAGTCAACCCTTGGATCTTCTCTGTCTATCCATCTGCCAACAAAACTCCCTATCTGTCTATCTACCTATTTATCTATCTTTAGAACACGGGGAAAAGGGTCTTTCATTATCTCCATATATAATTAACCATTTATTTATCCAACTCCCAGTTTTCCTGTCTCCTTCACTTATTATGCAATTAACTAGGCTAGTCAACCTGCCAGTCACAAGAACAAGGACAACTTACTCAGCATTCGATGTCTTTCTATTTATGTCTATCTATCTTTCTAAACAATATTATCCCACAACGATCGTTAATGATTTTCTTCTAGGATTTAATAAAGTTAACATATTTCAAACTATATATATATATATACAGTATAGTGAGAGTGTGAAAGAGAAAATCAGGCCACTCCTTTGAACTCTCTCAACGAATCTGTCCCCTTGAAACTAACACACACACACACTTTCTCTACAAAACATATTTCACCCCCTACACACCAACCCTTCCATATCAACTCCTCCGATATTCCTTATCAAATCAAGAAAACCACACAATCATCCCTCTGCACCATTCATTTCTCCCATACTCCAGGGATCTGTACAGGATGATTGTCAACGAATTGGAGGCTATTGATTAACAACCCCTAAGGACCACAATTCCCCAACCCTGTATTGCCGCAAAACAGACTGCATTTTTCAACTTGCACCAAGACAGATTTTCTTAGTGTAGATTTTCAAGAACTTGAATTTACACACCAGAATGTATATGTATAAGTTTTCTACGTCAAATACTTACCCCGTAGTAAGGTGTTTTTTAAATTTAATAGTTATCTTTGATTTACACTTTGTTAAGGTAATAATACAATATATAGCATAATCTTCACCACATATCCTTGCATAAATTACTGAAGTAAATGTACTTGGAAATACACATTTTCAATGTATAAAGTGAAGTAAAATGGCACCAATAGGAAAGACGAGAAAACAATATCATCGCTCGAGATATCAGTAGCCTACCTTGAATGACATTGTATCTGTGGCTAGAGAGAAGCAGGGAGTGCATTTATACTCACTACTTATGGGAGAAGGAAAGAAAAAGCCACAGACCACATATATATATATATATATATATATATATATATATATATATATATATATATATATATATATATATATATATGTAGTGTATGTGGTCTGTAGAAAAACCCTCCACCACCCACCATCACTTTGGTCAACGTGGCATATGGGTTAAGAAGTGGGTGAGCACTGAGCTGTATCGAGGGGCAGCCCCTTACAAAGCTGAAGTGTGACAAATCTCACGAGAGGTAGTGTACACCGACGAAAGTCCAAAATAGCCAAATTAATGGGAAGATTTAGCGTAGCATACTTATAATACCTGTCACTCAATCTGTGTTAATGAAGAGACTCAGGGAAAACATATACAGTACAGGATCAGCGATCAATGACAGCCGCATGTTAAAGTTTAATCCATACAAGCTGTGCCACAAAACAATATCTACACTGAAGGCATAATCTTCAAATCATATTATGGTGAGATCAACAACCGTCAATCTGCCAAGAACTTAGTAACCTCGCTGAACACAACACCCAATCAATCTCTTGATCCTACTTAAATAGGATAATTTTTGTCTAGCTACAAAATGACGACTACTGATTCCTCCCAATTGCAAAATGAAGCAGGCTAACTCGGTTTGGGGATCTGATCCACCGATTCAACGGAATCAGTGGCCTTCAATATGCATAAAAATCCGTAGTACTATACCTATAAATAACAACCAACAGTCCAAAAACTAATAATTACTGCTAATGTCATCCCATTCTCTACTACTAATAAATCACCATCTTACATTAACCACTACCTCACAGACTCAAGATCAAAGAAGAAAGTGAATGTACTAATTAAGTTAGCAAGTGTGTTTGCCAATTAAGAACTACATCAGTTTACCTATAATGTAAGTAAAACTAACTTATTCATCCAAACTATAAAATGAAAATGACTTCCTCAAAATACAGTGATTGCTAATATATGACATAATTTACATGAATCAGCAACTTCTAATTTGCTGACTATATTTCAGGTTTCTAACAACGTTAGGGGGTTATGAATGGAATGACCACAACATAGAGAACAATTAACGAGAGTTGGAATAATATTTATGAGTGGGATGATCAAAACATAGAGAAGAATGAACCAGAGTTGTGGTCGGCAGTGGAGTTATATTATTTGTTGTAGTGCATTGCAGAATATGAACTTTGAGTTGAAACATACCATGGTTAAATATTTCTACATGAAGAACAAAATTAGGCCTACCACTTGAGAACTCATAAAAATGCATGGCAGTAACATTCACTCCAACTGTAATGATTATCACTTAAATCACTTTAATATAAATAAGGTCAAAACTAATGGAAAAACATTAACATACTCATACTTGATCCAACCATCTCATTATCGCACATATTCAGCTATGTACAAACATGGCTATGATTTGCACGGTTTTAACACAAGGAAATTAGTAGTTTTCAAACCTTATGAAGACTCACCTTGCATTATATTGCATATAATCTACCTACTTAAAATATAAATTCTGTGTGCTTCAATATTACCACTAACAATAATGTATTTAGATTGCATCAACTCTTTAACCCCATTTCCCATTTTCTAGGGGTAGGAGTGGGCTTTAGGGCCAGGGATGGAAAAATTAAGTCAGGAGCAAGAGAGTACCCAGTACTGAATACCCAGTGAAATAGGCCACACATACATTTACATCCCCTTTTCAAGCCCACAAAATAATCAACTTCCAAATTCTTGCATCTAAAACAAGAGTCCCTTCATATAGGTGAAAGGCTAACTCAGCGTTTCTTAACCTGGGGTGCTAAAATTAATTTTAGGGATGCTGGGAAAGGTTGCATATGTGGCGGTAAATTAACATTAGAATATGTTAGCCAAAGGTAGGGGGTGCTAGACTGCCTAGGCCTGATTAAAGGTGGTACTGAGGTCGTAAAAGGTAAAGAAACGCTGGCTAACTGAACTGTTTAGCTAATATCGGCTTGTCAGTCCTACGTACACTCTCATTCATTCCTGCGTATTCTGAACAAGTTCTTTAGATTTACTCATTCCTAATTCACTAATTCATTAGTACTCTTACTACATGAAAACATATCAGGAATATTCTTCAATATGAACAAATGTAAAATGTAATATTACCAGTAAGCATGCAAATCCAGATACAGTATACACATATATGGTACCGGAACTGTAGTACAGTACTGTCCTGTAGCGTGTAAAAATACAAGGACTATGTGAAGTGCATTGAGCTTTTTCTTACCTTCATCAATATCCATAACTTCCATGGAATCTTTTGAATCTTTCTATACAGAAGTCCTTGAACTGGCAGACAAAGAGAAGTGGTGTTCTTGAAATACCATACTGTACTGTATACCCACAGCAAGGGACTAACAATCTGTTGATAAAAAATTGACGGTTGGTTTTAGCTTTTAACGGTTCTATAACAACAATGCCTCAATGCTGTATGAATGTTACTATGAGATTAATATAATACAGAAGAATAAAGAAATCTGTTAAAAGTATGGTACAGTCAGGAGCTGATGGATGAGAAACAGGTTGATCGCTGCCAACAAATTCTGTTACTTGTTAATGTTTCTTGCTTCCCATTCACCTGTGTGTGAAGATTATACTGTACCATACTCTATACGATTAGTATATGTATATGGATGTACGAATTGCCTCTCAGCCATCTGCTCTTAACTATTCAATAAGTCTTTTTATAGCAATACAATACCAGTACCATGAAAAAATTATGCTAGATGCAGTACTAAGAGAATACCATACTGTATAAGCGATAATAATAATATCTTTATGAACGATGATAGTGATGTACAGTATGCTCAAAATAAAAGCAATCATGAACATGTATGAGGCAGCAAGAGTGACTGTCCACATGAAATTAACACATTTGTTTCTTTCCTTCAAAGGCTCTCACATCACAGTCTGAAAGAAGTTTATGTTTTGTATCAATGATTAACGTGTACAGTACTAAATGGAAACACAAGAAAAAGTATCAAATTTTGACATAATCTCAAGGAGTGAAAATGAATAATACAGTACAGTACAATACAAATAGAAGATAACAGTTACAGTTACGGTGATCCACAGAAATGGGAAAACACAATATTTCCCCATTTTTATTTCTTTATTTGGAAACTGCATTATATCCTGACTTTATCTGTTGACATAAAATAGGATGACATTGCATTTTGATCTCCAGCCTAAATGTGCCTCAGTTAGGTCCCAGTAGTTTGCCCCAGTAGTCTGCTCCGGTTAGGTCCCAATAGTATACCCCGGTCCAAATTAAGTTAAGTTAGGTTAGGTTAGGTCAGGTTAAATTTGGCTAATTCTAAAACATAATTAATATAAACTATTTAATGAAATATTTTTTTGTTTTAACCATCAATCCAGCCTCTTTGTGGAGAGGGTCAAATATGGTCAATATACACTATTGCCATTTGATTTCATCAAATATAAAGAGGGAATAATGGATTATCCAAAATAAGTTGTGAAAAATGGTGTTGCATATATATACAGGGTGTATCGCGAGGTATATCATTAAATTACACCAGAGATATAAAATATAATTTTGAGTATATTTTGTTGTATAAAGTATGGTGTGTGTGATCTCAGTAAAGTACAATGAATACTGATAAAAACTATTTTAACGTGTGTTGTTAAATGGCGGTGAGCGTCGGAGGGAGTGGTAGCCTAATATCTTTTTCGGTTCAAAGAGGTTTTATTTATTTCATCTTAATAAATTTTATAATGATTGCAATATTTATGTGATATTCTATAACGTACATTGAATCATATTTTCAATGCAGAGGGATAATACCAGGCCCCTATTAATAATATTCGACGAAATAGGATTAATATCTTTTGAAGGTTAGGTAAACTCATACGACAATGCAAACCTGCAAGTCTTAGCATTTCCCTACATTTCACGGATTTTCTTCTTATACAGGCCTGGTATTATCCCTCTGCATTGAAAATATGATTCAATGTACGTTATAGAATATCACATAAATATTGCAATCATTATAAAATTTATTAAGATGAAATAAATAAAACCTCTTTGAACCGAAAAAGATATTAGGCTACCACTCCCTCCGACGCTCACCGCCATTTAACAACACACGTTAAAATAGTTTTTATCAGTATTCATTGTACTTTACTGAGATCACACACACCATACTTTATACAACAAAATATACTCAAAATTATATTTTATATCTCTGGTGTAATTTAATGATATACCTCGCGATACACCCTGTATATACCAAGCATTACCTTCACAGCCATGACCATTACATTATCACCAACAACAAAAGCAATTATTACTTTCATCAAAACCAAACCACCATCATTACACCACCACCATTACCTTCAACACCACCAAATCACCCTCACCACCACCATCAACAATAAGCAATCCCCTCCACCGCCTCAGAGTCCCAGAGATTCCCTTTTGGGCCTCCTTCAGAAGATCAAGGCTGTTCGGTTTCGGTGCTAATTCCATGACAAGAAGATCTAACACTCAGGTAATTGGCGGTGGTGGTTATAGTGTTGATGTAAGTGACAGCAGCCTCACATTGTATTTGTGGTATGGTATATTATTGTTCGGTGACAATTGTGTTATTGTTTCTTCCTTAATTAGTCTTTATTTGTACATATTCTTATTAAAGTGAGATAAAATATTACGAACAATAATAATTTCTTCGAAAAATCATATACTTACAACCGAATACTATATAGTTGGGGAAGATGGAAATGGTATGTTTGCATTACTGATTTCACTATAGCGTTTCAGGCTCATTTCCAAGCAGTGAATTGTTTCGTTATTCTATTTGTACAGTAGCCTATGAGCTTAAATTATGATTCCGAAGTGAATGGTTTTATTATTCAATTAGTATGAACTTATATTATGATTTCGAAGCAGCCCCGGGGGTATTATTACAGAAGTACTGTGTTCTACCACCTGTGTTCTTGGAACTTCTTGCCCTCTTGGCTAGGACCGCGCAGTGTTACCACATCTGGCTATGTCCCGGGAATTTGCCCTGGTCACTTTATGATAATAGTTTACACCGGTTATATCCCGGTAGTTTGCCCAGGTTAGGTCCCGGTAATTTGCCCAGGTTAGGTCCTGGTAGTCTGCTGTGGTCTAGGTTAGGTTAGGTTAGGTTAGGTCAGGTCAGGTCAGACATTTTTCCAAATTATATCTCGAAAACGGGGCATCTCCGACAGAAACACCATAGATGAAAAGTGTCTTAGAATGGTCCAAAATACTTGAAAATAGTGGGTAATTATACTAAAATAGACAATATAGTGAACCCAGTACTTCTGTAAATTTACATTCCCGGGTCCTAGTCCTTGCCATGAATAAACACTTACGAAGAAAATGTTAACTTAATTTAAGAGTGAACTTTGCTTTTGTGAATACGGGCCCTGCTGGGTGCTGGTAGTGGCTACACCACCATAATACAAAGACAGTTGTTGTCTGTATGAGGTGTCTGTGTGTGTTGTCGCCTGGGGTTTAAATTGCATATGTAAAGCGTATAATATACATGTAATAAATATAATGTGCAGCCTGTGCAGTTTCTTTTAAATCACCCTGTACATATATAAAAAAAGAGTGTATTTTTCTTTTTACTGCAGGACTAAAATAGGCCTACATTTTATCTTACTGCAAAGTAAAATTATCATGCCGAAAATAAAATAATTAGAATACATACATGTAGTTTAGAAAATATTGGGCATCTGATTTGCTAATTAAACCTTAAAAACCTAGCTTCTTTTAAATAAGTAATGAACATTCTTACAGTTTTATCAAAAGCAAATTATCCTCTTTCAGCCAAAAATATCAGAGCCACCCAACATACATTATTTTTTAAATGCATACATAGATACATTATGTAGAATATAGTGTTCAGGTTTAACTGCCTTATTTCTACAGTCTTCTGCCCTTGCTACCATACCAGATTCTGTTACAAGAATAGCATTTAGTAGTTCTGGTATCATTTTATTTCTTTCCCTTTTTGCATAGAGTCAGTTAGCATAGAAACAATTCTTTCTGTCTCAGCGTTATAGTGAGGTAGGGTTAGAACCAGTTTAGCCAAATATACCAACATTTTTAACTCTGGTTTCTCATTAACATCTTTCACATCAGTTAAGAAACTCCAAAACTCAGTGTTTGTTTTCTTCTTTAGCTCTCTAACTTCTTCATTAAAGTAAAGTGGTAACTTTCTCCATTCCTCATCAACACCATTATTTTGATTTATAAAAAAATATAATATTTTGTTTCTGCACAATATGCTATCACTTAGACCAAAAAGTCGTAACGCCCAACGTTTCGTTCACATTCTGTAAAATTGCCCTACCGCCCTACAGATATAAGGATATGAGGCCGAAATGCCCTACACGTAGAGCGATTACCCTACGGTTGGCAACACTGACATAAAAGCAAAAATCAGGGACAATACAATGGATGAAATTAATGAACGTTACCATAAATATTCACATGTCAGCAAAGCATTTTTTATGGTGCAGGAAATGTATATCGGTAAGCTCTTAATTTGTATTGTAATTGGGACAGAAATATATATGTTTATCTACTGTTATCGTCGACATCCATTAGCTGTAATTTATTCCCAATGAAAACATATTTATAGGGTACATATATACGGCCTTTCGAACTAGAGAGGTATTTCAGCCAACTAGGAGATGTGGCTTGTAACCCTCTCATCATCCATATGTTTTAGTTTTGTTTTCCCCCTTCAGAGTCGCCTCCCGTATGTGTGTGTGTGTGTGTGTGTAAGACGGCCACAGTTGTTTATAGATCTTGTTTGGGATGTACCATTTGTTTGTCATTGTATGGTATAAATTTATGGAACAGATTTTTTAATGTTAGTGCGTTAAAACTGCTTGCATTTAAAATTACACCGTACACTCGCAATCCAAAATTTGTATCCAGGTCTTGTTGAAATTTCGATTCATTTGACATGATAGTGAATCAATTACAACGCTTATTCTGTTTCATATTTGCTTGACCTCGCTTAAGTTAATACTCGATCAGGCTATTCGAAGCAAGCCTGGATACATATTTTGGATTGCGAGTGTAATACTACTATACGTGCTTCGTTAACTCCCCCGTGGCTCAAAACAATTCAATTTGAGTTGTATACTGCAGTTTTCCCCTCATAATACCGACTGATATAACAATATATAAGAGGAAAGTCTGGTAGATGTTAGGTTAGGGCGGTAGGGAAAAAAAAAGATCATCATGGTCTACAGACTCTAAGCGATGACCATGATTGGAAAATGCCTCCCTATAGACATAAAAGGGAACCATCGTACTGGTCATCGTCAACACCTCTTTGCACGATTTTTCAGATAAGTATGTAGCCCATAGAGTAGATAGACAGACAGATGGCCTGAAAGACGAGAGGTATATACAGTACTGAGATATATTTATACAGCTACAGTACAGTACAGGGAGGTATAGCCTACACGTGACACACACCTACAGAAAAAGAGAACATAAGATCGGCTGCTTCGGACTGTCCTTTCTTACATTTTTTTTTCCTAGAGAATTTTCACAAATTTATTCATTATTGACATAACCCATACAATGAAGAAGTCATCAAGGCTATTAACGTAATAATTTATGTTGTTTTTTTCGGTATTAACTGTGTCTATCTTTGAAAAGAGGAGATGAGCGGTAAGGAAGATTTTTACAAAACCACCCAGGCATAAAATTTAATGGGATGGAATGAAAGGGAATAAGTCACCCCCAAACAGCTATAGAAAATAGGGTACGGGAAGCCAGTGGGACGGAAAGGAATGATGGCGTATTAGTAGGATGGTGCTCAATCAGAGTCAAATGTTATGTCTCGCCCTCAGCTGGACACAAGAAAGTTGATGCAGGGGTAGGTATTATTTAGGACCATAAGGATTATTCTGCTGCAAGGTCAGGTTCGGGACATTGAATGTCTACAATTTTCACGCGCTCAGTGAAATAAAATCAAATATTACGCGAGATATTTAAAGGAGGTCAAAATACTAATGAGGATAATAATTATATATGCACAGCAGGCATATTACGTATTGCTTTACGTAAATAAATGAAAGGCATATGAGTGACACGTGTTTCATTCTACTTTAAATATTCGTATACAAAGTGTATAGCATTGTCATATAGCATGTTTACATACCCTAGCATATTATAGGTAATTTTTGGAAAACTAATATATGCTCACTCATACTGATATTATAACTGGAGTTATTGTATATCTATGAAGGGTTATGAAGATATCTCTCACAAAAACAGGTACTGTGTGTGTGATCCTGTAGCAAGTGCCAATGATTAAGTATGAGAGTGTTACTGCACGATACGAAAGTAGCATGGTGTTATATGAGACTGCAATGCGATAACTTGTAATTGATCATCGGCGCTAAAAAAAACAGTGGATCAGTATCTGACTGTTATCCAGACACCTGCTCTCATACCATCAAACACTCAAATATGACAGTGGGTAGCCAGGATGGGGTGACTGAGAGCGGGTGATGGAGGCAAGAAGATCTTGGATGGAGGTGGATCGGGCGTGTGGTGGGATGCGATACCTTAACTTCATCTCCTTTTAGAGTCGGAAAGGGATGATTGAATTTCGTGTCGACTAGAGAGAGAGAGAGGTGGACATTTTCGAGTTCTAATTTTCGCCAAACAAGCATAAACTTTTCTCACCTATTCCGGACATTAGGCTGATATGGTCTACGTTTTGGGGAGCTCTGATTCGTACTACGGCAAATTGGAGACTATTGCATCTTTTTTTCTTCCTTCTGTCATGAAGTAGCAGCTACTGTATGTTGGAGGAACATTTTTCGTGTCACAGTTTGTATAATTAGCTTCCAATTACATCTCATGCCCAGACAAGATTTCATTCTGACTGACATAATTTAGTTTGGATGATGCAACTGTGACATACTGTAATTATACCAGTGTAATTTCTTCAGTTATTCAGTACCTTGGTGTTTCTCATTTCCCAGTACTGTACAGCCACAATCAAATAACCACCAACACCTTCCTTCCATCGTGCAAATAAATCAGTATCATATCAAATAATAATCATACAACACCTTACGTCAACTCAACCCCCTCAAATTATTATTATGTTGTCCTGCAAAATCATACACGTGATGTTCTTTATTACCAAGATATTTACTACGATGGAAGGAAAGTGTCGGTGGATATTTGATTGTGGCTGTACTTAGTAATCTGATAGTGCATTGTCTGATGAAAATATGAAGCATAGCATGAAACTGACTGAGAGCCTAATAGTATAGTGATGTACTTTTTTTTTTTGTTTTCTACATAGTTTGCATAGAGTACAATTTGCCATGACAGTGATCGTCTCCGTTATTGGGAAGTAGTGTTAAGGACCCTGTGATGTAGTCAGAAAATTGGAGGTATACGAGTCCTTCAAATATTGCCATGCACGAAACACAACCTATATGGAAAAAGTTTATTTCGTGGCATAGTCAGGGGGAATCAGAATCCTCCAATTGTCGTACACGATCACAGGGTCCTTAAGCTTAGTGTGCGGATTCTGAGTGACGAACCTGACATAATAATAATAATAATAATAATAATAATATTAATAATATTAATAATAATAACAATAATAATATTTACCCTCCAACAGTTAATAATGAGATAAAGACCACCCATATGACTAATCATTAAAAGGAATAAAACGTATAAACAATATTATTATTAAGCATCCACCTCACCTGACCCTCGCCTTACCTCACATGACATTTGACCCTATGGAATATTAACTGCACACCACATGACCTCCCGTGACCTCCCCCCCCCATCAGACAACCCTCTTCGACCGTACTGTACATCCCTGATAGGAAAGGACATACCGGTACCTAATAATAGTGTTTATGCAATCTACTCTCATCTGCTTATCTATGTCCTAATGCATCTGTTTATCTTTCTATCAGTCTACACATTTGGCTCTAACCCCCCCCCCCCCTCTCTCTCTCTCTCTCTCTCTCTCTCTCTCTCTCTCTCTCTCTCTCTCTCTCTCTCTCTCTCTCTCTCTCTCTCTCTCTCTCTCTCTCTCTCTCTCTCTCTCTCTATGGAAAGCAATACTGGAAATCAAGATGGAAGTCAAGGATGATACTTAACCTCCTTATTTGGAAAGTTTCCCAGTTAACATATAGAGGGAAGTTGTAAAATATTTCGCACTCCTAAAGCAAGATTAACATGTACTCCACCACCACCACCATCAATACCAATACAAGGCTCATTAATCCCACCAACATTTCTTACTACACCACATCCACCCCTGCATGCATCCACTTACATATTCTGTATCCATACTCACAGCTTAACTCACATTCCTACTTCCACATCATCCATTTATGCTCACACCTACACCCACATGCAGTCATTCACATACTATCCATCTATACCCACACCTACAATACAGCCAGATGCCCACACACTACCCACACTTACACCCATCCACCCACACACTATCCATCTATATACACACCTACATTAGGCCTACACCCACACATACACCCATATCCAGTCACCCACGTCCACCAACCATCCACACCTATATCCACAGTCTATCCACACCTACACCCACGTCCACCACCCATCCACACCTATATCCACAATCTATCCACACCAACACCCACGTCCACCAAACAACCATCCACACCTACACATTCCACAATCTATCCACACTAACACCCACGTCCACCACCCATCCACACCTACACATTCCACAATCTATCCACACCAACACCCACGTCCACCACCCATCCACACCTACACATTCCACCCTTGGGAGAGTTAGCATGTCGTAATTCCCAGGCGAATGTGTAAGCTCTCAACCCTTCATCACACAGACATGCCAACCAATCACAGGCAATCTAGAGTTTTATCTCGCTTCTGAGTGGTGGAAGCTAAGGGAGGGAGAGAGGGAGGTGGAGGGTTTGTTGGTGGGTGGAGATTGGAGTAGTGGATAAACAGAGTAGAGAGAGAGAGAGAGAGAGAGAGAGAGGGAGGGAGAAGGAGAAGGAAGGTAAATGGTATAGTGATGAAGGGAAATGGTGGTAGAATTTATAGGTGCATGCAGAAGAGAAAAGAAAAGGAGGGAGAAAGAAAGGAAATGAAGGGGACGAAGGAAGAAATGAACGGGAGAATGGGAATGATGAAGGAAGGAATAAAGGAGATGAAGAAAGGAGTAAAGAAAATAAAGAAAGGAATAAAGGAGTGGAAGAAAGGAATAAAGGAGACAAAGAAAGGAATAAAGGAGATAAGGGAGAGAAGAAGAGGAGAGGTGAATAACAGGGGGAGGAAATTGATGCTTAGGCTAATATTCAGTCGATGGTACAGTACATCTGGAAACTAATCACATGGAATAAGTATAAGACTCCTGGAAACTAATCACATGGTAAGTCTTCTGGAAACTAATCGCATGGAATAAGTATAAGATTCCTGGAAACTAATCACATGGAATGAGTAAGTCTCCTGGAAACTAATCACATGGAATGAGTAAGATTCCTGGAAACTAATCACATGGAATAAGTATAAGACTCCTGAAAACTAATCGCATGGAATAAGTAAAAGACTCCTGGAAACTAATCACATGGAAACAAGCAAGACTCTCCAAGCACAAACCAGGCATACATAACCTTTGTATTGGGTACTTAACTTATATACATGTACAGTCGGCGGCATAAGTCGTGTCGCCACATCTGCCAAGTCGTAAAGTAAAGTACAGAATGGAAATATAAGCTTCTCAGGCTGGTAAAATGAAAGAAAGCACCGAGTAGTTTTCTCATTTTACCCCTGGATATTGTAATTCTGTGTTGGTGGTGAATGTGTTGGTTCCATGATTATCCTTTATGGGACCTTATCCAGATGACATGATGGCTGCAGATATGGACAATCGTAACTTCATGCGACCTCATCCCAATCATGAGCCAGAAAGAGAAAGAAAAAGACCCTGTGATTGTTTACGAGAACTGAAGGCTTCTGATTCCTCCCGACCATGCCTTGAAATAAGCTCCTTCCATATAGGTGGTGTTTGGCGGCAATATTTGAAGGACTCGTTTACGTCCAATTTTCTTACTACATCACAGGGTCCCTTAAGGGGGTGCGGGAGTAGGAGACAGGCTTGGGGGGGGGGGGGGTTGAGGGGTGCGGGAATAGGGGGACAGGCTTGGGGGGGGGTAGAAAGCCTGTCCCCTATTCCCGCACTCCCCTAACCCCCCCAAGCCTGTCCCCCTACTCCCTCACCCCCCCCAAAAACCCCGCACCCCCCTAAACCCCCCTACCCAAGCCTGTCCCCCTATTCCCGCACCCCCTTAAAGTCAAGAGTGGCGTAACAAGCATTCCTATACTGGTTGGCTAATACTGGTTGCCCAAAAGGCTTCAATTAACATTCTATATATGCACAATAAAATAAGATAAAAAAAAAAAAAATCGTTAATTAATTATTATATATGCTCAGGTGATGTCAATAAAGGTGAGGTTCTCTTAAGGTGGTAATTCTTTTATGGTACATTGGAGTGCCTTGATTCCTCCAAAGTATGCTAGGAAACAGGACCACAACATCAAAAATAATAGTGTTCTGTTGCTTGGAATAGTTTGGAGGATTCAGTTGCTCCAGATTTACCAACACAAAACTTCCCCCTTAATTGTTGGTGAATTGGAAGGAAGGTCTTGTGATTCCTCCAAACTATGCCACGAAACAACAGATCCCATATTACTAACACTGAGGATTTTTGGTTTTGTTTTCTGGTATAGTTTGGAGGAATCAGTAGCCTTCCAATTCACCAACAAGAGAATCTCCTCATTATGTTGTTATGGTTAGCATTTGTTAACATATTTCCCTGGTGAAGTAAATTGGATGGAAAGTGCATGATGAGAGACATAGTTCAACATATTTGCATCAATTTTAACCGACCAGGACCCACCCCAAACCCACCAGAACCCACTCTAGCTCGCCAGAACCCACTCCAACCCATACACCAGAACCCACTCTAACCTATCAAAACCCATTCCAACCCACCAGAACCCACTCCAACCCATACACCAGCACCCACTCCAACCCACCAAAACCCATTCCAACCCACCATTAACCCATTCCAACCTTTATAATATAGTAACCCTTAATCAAACCTTTTAACTTCCCTCCGACAAACTCAAGGCAAAAAACGTTTCAGTACTTGACAGCAAGCAAACGTTTAATTAAGGGGATGGTACACATTTCATATTTTTTTTGGAGTGCCTTGATTCCTCCATAGTATGCCAGGAAACAGGACCTTACGAGCAAATATAACGGTAGCCTGTTGTTTGGAATAGTTTGGGTGAATCATTTACTCCACATTTACCAACACTGTACTACCTACCCCCTTAAAGGTACAAGTAGTTGGACACAGGAATTCGTGGTTACAGCCCAGGTGAAAGATGATTTTCCTTCCCCAGTAGCCTAACCTAACCTAACCTAACTTAACTAGTGACATTTATTATCCGGTAGTTGCATATAGTAGCCATCCCACATTCATCATAAGTAGTTTCTGCTCCTGATATAATTATTATTTTATTGGTCGCAAAGTAACCTGATAGTGGGAGGAGCCGAGCATTTTCCACCTCGGCTGTACATACCACGATTTCATGTTGTGTAAAACTGTTCAACAGATTAGGCATCGAACTTCTGTAGGCTTATGAGAGGGTCCAGTATAGGCTTGTAAAATGAACCATAATGGGGTCGTGGAACTTACTGCTTTCAAAAATAAATATATCTATGCGTCTGTACTACTGTTTAGACCTCTCTTACATTCGATTGGAGTACAGTACGTATAAAGGTTATTAGGGGGTAATACACTGTTGGTATATCTGGAGCAACTGATTCCTCCAAACTATTCCAAGCAACAGGCCACCATTATTTTTTTTATCAATCCAGTGCCGTTTGCTGTGTTACGAGTTGGGCCTTCACTAGAAATTAAATTACAATTATAAGTCTACCCAGATCCTAACCAGTATAAAATTATCCCTTTTGTCGTCAATTTGGAGTCAATGTATAGGCCTCTAAACTCAGCCATAAAACACATCGCCGGTATAATTTAATTTGTAGGGGTTCTATTTCCTGGCATAATTGGAGAAATAGGTAGCCTTCTAATTTCCCATAATAAGTTACTCCCCTTAAATATAGACTTTTATACTATATGTTTAATACCCTGAGATCTGCTACTGCTAAATTCTTTCGAAATAAAATTGTGAAACAGACAGACAGCCAAGCAGACAGACATAAAGAAACAGAGAAGTATAGCACGATGCCTCTTACAAACAGACTCGGGGAAAAGTTGGCAACCTGCATATAAAGGGGACGATTTCTTCCTTCATTGGGCAGAGGTCAGGCCCCACTTGAGGTATAGAATGCGTGTGTGTGTGTGTACAATTGTGTGTGTGTGTGTGTTTTCAGTACTCACACACACACACGCACACACACACAAACTGTACCTTCTTTACCTACACATACTACCAAGCTCTATTCGCTCCCAACAATTTGGGGAACACAGACAGGGAAAACAAGAAAGATTAATTAAGTGTCAAGGGACGGTCAAGGTGTGTGTGTGTGTGTGTGTGTGTGTGTGTGTGTGTGTGTGTGTGTGTGTGTGTGTGATACAAGAATGTTACAGCTTAATTTGAAATTTGTGTACTGCAAGTATTTTTCTTTCATATTTTATATTCATTTATAACCTTGATGTACAGTAGGTGAATCATACAATTAGAGTATACAGTACAATAATTTTCCAAGTAGGCATTTGTCCTCATTGGCAAAATCACCACCAAACAGTTGGAACAAATGACTGTCCTTCAAATTTATTAGACAGGACAGTAAGATATGGATTGCAATACACTTTATATATCACCATTATCATCACTCAAACTCCTGGAGTCACTTTTGGCTATATTTCTTGGGGTTCTTACGAGCAAGCCTAAATTTACTCAGACACCTTTTCACAACCCAGTGCCTCCCAGCATCAATCATCGACTTGCTTCAGCCACTTTTTATTTATTTATTTATCTATTTTTTAAGCCATCTCCCCTGATGGGGGTATTAGGCTTGAATGTCCAGCATCCATGACCTGGCGACCCCAGGACAACATAAATGTAAACAAATATGCCCCCCCAGTAGTTCGCCCAAGTCATAGATGCTGGCTCATGTGAACAATGAAGGCCGCATACGTCATTTGTAATCCACGAGTTGTGCTGTCTACCCCTTTGCCTCTTCCATACAGGGTCACTCATTTCGAATAGAACCTTGTATGCAGCGTCAGCCTCAGGGAAACAAACCACATATACCCATACTCCTGAAGTTTGAGTTTTCAGATAAGGCAGGTAACAGACACTCGGTCCCTGCAGGTATATCCCACGAACCTTCATGCACAGACACTTAATACAAAAGGACAACACTTGTGGTTTCTGAATACAAGCCACATATAAAACCATTAATCAGTTATGTGTGTTTTGACTAAAGTAATATCAGTACAAGTCATGAGGGTCTGTTTGACAAATCATCTGATAATTATGTGGTACTATAAAATATCCCCTTATGTTATAAGTAAATCACATAGGATAACAATCATGTCACATAAAATCTGCATCAGAAAGTATACATTAATTCCATTCATATTTCACTGGATGGTATATAAACATCAACTTACCTGACGGCGCTCTTATCCCCCCAACCCCCCTCCTCTTCACCCTCCTCCCCTTCACCCCCCGCCTCTTCACCCCCCTCCCCTTCACCCCAGGGTACGCGAGCTCGTAATTCACTGTCTCGCTGACTCGAACCGCGCCCGAACTTTCTCCCGACGATCAATCAAGCTAATTAGGCCCTGAGTGATTATCCAGGGGCTCATCCGGGGAAATTATCGAAACGCCACGTTGATTGGGTAGCAAGGGAGTAGATATCGGGATTTTAGTCGGTCTGTGATTGTCTATGGGAAATTGAATTATAAGAAGCGCTGGTCTGTGATTGATGGAAATACTAACAAACTGGTATGTGATTGATGGGAAATATTAAGAAATTGGTCTGTGATTGATGGAAAATATGAAGAAGCGGGTCTGTGATTGATGGAAAATATTAAGAAGCGGGTCTGATTGATGGAAAATATTAAGAAGCGGGTCTGTGATTAGTTCAACAGGACAGAGAAATTGAATACTCGACTGTCCGTGATTGGTTGGCGACAAAGTACATTTTGGAAACTCCTCGGTGATTGGTCAATGGGTAGAGAAACATTGTGAGCCCGACTGTGATTGGCTATCGAGAAGGTAAACACTAGGAGCTAAACTGTGATGTGTCATCGAGAAAGGATATATTGCAATTTGGTAGTTTGTCTGCAGCTGTGAGTGACTGGGATACGGAGAGTTAAAATTAGCAACTGTCTCTGTAACTGGTCGACAAGATCATAATTAAGAATGCAATGAACTTTCAAGCAGCAACATATAAACATCATAATGACCATTTTTATGAAATATACATTACGTTGGAGATGTAAGAAATTAAAAGTACCTACGAGAATTTTTTTAGTTCACAAAGTCTGGAATAATAATAATAATAATGATAATAATAATAATAATAATAATAACGATAATAATAACAATGATAATAAGCTTCCATCCCCTGTCATCTAAAGTCCCCCCCCCCCACACACACAACACCCCAGCAACACTATCATCATCGACAACAACAACAACAACACGATAGCCTGCCACACATTCTAATTGCTCCGGCCCACTTTTCCACCCTGACTAATTACCGCCGCTCCTCTCAGTCTACTTGATTGGTGAACATCATACACACTAACTAATTGATGGTTCATATGCTTGTCTGGCGGTGGCACTCTTTTGTTGCTATGGAGGTGGTCATTTGGTTGTTGTTGTTGTCGGTGTTATTGCTGTTGTTATTTGTCTATTTATTTACGTACGTCCTCGGTCACCTCTGTTAATCAGCGAATTTAGCATACATTCATCTATCAACCTACATATCTATCTATGTGTCTGCAAATCTATCTGTATGTCTATCTCTATTTACACAGGAGACAGCAAGGGATGGACAAACACTCGTGTCGCATGTCGAGGGGGACTTTTCGAACCCCAGACCTGGACCCCCAACTGTCCCCTCCCAACTTCCACCACTCCCCACTGCCCCCCTCCTCACATTCGTCCAACTCTCAGCCCTCCTCCCGTCTTCGATTCACAGTCCCCTTCTTCCTCCAATTATCGGTGTCGTCGGGTTTTTAGTCTTCGTACTTGTCTTTCTGTCTGTCTGTCTGTCTGACTGTCTTTCAACTGACTATCGGTTTTATACAGCCACAATCAAATAACCACCGACACTTTCCTTCCATCGTGCAAATAAATTAGTATCATATCAAAATATAATCATACAACACCTTACGTCAACTCAACCCCCTCAATTATTATTATGTTGTCCTGCAAAATCATACATGTGTTTGTTGTTCTCTATTACCAGGATATTTACTACGATGGAGGAAAAGTGTCGGTGGATATTTGATTGTGGCTGTACATTCGTGGACATTTGCTTCGTCTCCCCTTCAGCTGATCATGTCGGTACTTCTTAACTACTCTTTTTATCTCGAGTAACGATGTTTTTCCTTTGCTGTAAACACAGAATTTTTTTCTTTGGATTTCACACAGACAATAAAGAAAAAAAAATCCACCCCCCCTTCACTACATGTAGCCTCAGACGTATCCGATTCTCAGACAATATCATAACTCCACACAGTCCACTGACATACAAGGGATAGGAGGAGAAATATGAGGTAGAGTAAATATACAGAGAGGGCGGGGAGAAAAATTTCCATCTCTCCCTCTCTCTCTTTCTCCCTCACTCAGAAACACAACAGATCTCAGGAGTAAAATGCCTTCAACATCGCACTGTGACAAAAAGCTGCTTAGGTCCACTGCCCCCCCCCCCCCCCACACACACACACTGCTCTCTTCTCCCTCTTCCACTCCTCAACTTCCCCAGTCTCTCCTACCCATTACTCCCTACATGTTCTTTCCTTAATTCTTGTTTCTGCGTCCACTTTCAATTCCTTTCCCTATACTCCATCTCACAACTCAAATCCCACTTTCTCTGCTTTCATCAATCCTATTGTCTTTTCCTTTTCTGTATCCTTCCTCTCATAGCCTCTCTCTCTCTCTCTCTCTCTCTCTCTCTCTCTCTCTCTCTCTCTCTCTCTCTCTCTCTCTCTCTCTCTCTCTCTCTCTCTCTCTCTCCTTTCATCATGTTTCTGCATCCCCAACCTTTTTTTCCTCGGCTTCCAATATAGTCATCCATCCCATACCGTCCCTCTTCCCCATCCACCCAGTGTCTCTCCTTCAGGACCCTGTGATCGTGTGTGAGACTTGGTGGCTTTTGATTCCTCCTGACTATGCCACGAAACAAGCTTCTTCAGTAAAGGTGGTGTTTCGTGGCAATGTTTGAAGGACTCACTAACCTCAAATTTTCTTACTACATCACGGTGCCCCTTAATATCCCCTCCCCTCTATGACCAGTTTTAGGCCCCCCGACTCACCCCCTCTTTTCTCGCCGTCGAGGTCAAGAGGGGGTGGTACATCCCCTTAAAAGTTTACTTCGGGGGAAGTCAAGAAAAATACTATATTGACCCCACTTCTGATATTTACTACTAATACTACTATTATTAATATTTTTTGTATTTTTTATCATTATTATTTCTATTATTATCATTATTATTACTATATGAGGAAAGTCACGGGCTACTGACAGCCTACAGTCCCGAGGTTGAGGTTAAAAAAAAAAAAAAAGTATTTTGTTTGAGAATAACAGGTAAACCGAAGCCAGAGGGTTGAGAATTCAGAAGAGTCAAGTTCAGGAACACGAGAACAAGTGAGGTCGTTGCGTATGTATACGCAACATCCGCCTTTGGCTCGGAACTGAGCATAGATAAAGTAAGAGGAAACAGAGTAGGGGTTGGGTTGCTGTCGGTTGATGCTGAGATCTGGGTTTCGGTGAGGAAGAGAAGTTAGAGGAAAGGCCGCGAATGTTGCAAAAGTTGATGTCGAGTGTATGAGGCAATGGTCCAGGACATCTCAAAGGGTCTTCATCAAAAGGGTCAGTCCGAGGGGAGTTTCCTGACCCATCCCCAGGGGCCACCAAGGCATTGTTATAAGAACTATTCATGATTAAAATATTAAAAATGTATAAATTGGACAAGTGGGTGTGGTGTGTATTGTGGTTGGTTATATTGTGTCAATAGATAGAGTGATGTCTTTGAGAATATGTTGGACTACTCTCGGTGTAGGTGAGACACGAAAAAGATCAGCAAAGGTGGACAGACAGGTGAAACGGGCGTCCCAACCCTCCCTATCACCAGTCCAGTATCCACCCTAGGAGTACTGCCCTGTTCGACTGGTGTCTTCAGTCTCCTCCTATTATTATTATTATCATTTATTATTATTATTATCATTATTATTATTATTATTATTATTATTATTATTATTATTATTATTATTATTATTATTATTATTATTATTATTATTATTATTATTAATATTATTATTATTATTATTATTATTATTATTATTATTATTATTATTATTATTATTACTGTATTTGTATTTTATTATTGTTTTCCGAATTTCTGTGGTTTACCTCTTCCCCATCCCCTCGGCATAGATTATCAGGTCATAGAAGTTATACATGACAATAATAGATGAGGTGATCTTGTAGAAGGTGAGTGGAGTTGGGTTCGATTATCACAAGGACAAGACGGCTTCTTACCTATTCTGACGCTGGCACTGACCTCTCTCTCTCTCTCCCCCTTACATTCTCTCTCTCTCTCTCTCTCTCTCTCTCTCTCTCTCTCTCTCTCTCTCTCTCTCTCTCTCGTTAAAAAGTTAGTAATGTACATACATGATGTATATGATGGTGCTGGGTAGACACTTACTGAAAAATATTGCTGTAATGTGATTTTCATACTGTAATACATTTTAGTGTTATTGCGATCACAGCCCCAACGGTTAGGCACATAAAATAATCTATAGTGATGGTGGAAACACAATGAGTAAATATGACGTAAACATCTGTGAATGTATGAGTGAATATACATAAATGTCTGAATGTTTATATGCACATCGAGATACGACTTTGCAATCCCTGGTCATGAGAGGAACAAGAGCCATTATACGAGGTTCTATGAAGGGGCCTGAACACTGAGGTTGTGCAGTGACCGCATTCTCACGGCGAGGTTGGTTGGCACGTGTTCGAGGTTCGTCATTGTATGTAAGCCAAGTGAGGGAGGATAACTCTCTCTTGTAGTCTGCCTAACTGAAGGACGAACTGCGCGACATGTAATGATGACTTTGCTCAGGAGGAATGTATTACTATTTCTATGGGAACGTGTGGCCAATTGAAGTTTTTCCATTCCTCCAGACTATGCCACAATATAGATTCCCTGAGTACTATGCTTGGCTAGAAAGTTCTTGTACAGCCACAATCAAATAACCGCCGACACCTTCCCTTCCATCGTGAAAATATATCAGTACTGTATCAAAATATAATCATACAACACCTTAAGTCAACTCAACCCCATCAATTATTATTATGAGGTCCTGCAAAATCATATATGTGTTTTTCTTTATTACCAAGATATTTACAACGATGATAGGTTGATATTTGATTGTGGCTGTACATTAACTGCCCACATCACCACAGGCAATACGGGATTATAGTGGAAAGGGTACAGTAGTTTAAAATAATTCACCGGCATCACCAGCCCTTCAAATTTACAGGTATTATTAATATCATGTGTCGATACTGCATCAAAGGAATCCCCTCCAGAGAATCGTATACTGTACATCAGTGAGAAATAAAATCCATCCTGTTATTGTAATGCATATATTTGTCCTGTGGTCCTTCCCTTCATCAGTGTTAATGATAACTCGACAAACCCTAGTTGTAGTGTTCCAAGGCTATTTATACTTATCCAAGAGAATTATCATATATTTTACTGTAGCATCACTAAGAATCTGAGATGTAACAAGCAGGGTCTGTATATAATGTTTGGACTGATGTATTACAGTAAAGTAAGCTGCACTCAAAATCCATAGTCTTATTATAATACACCCAGGTTGACCAATTAAAAAAAGAGAGAAAAAAATATGATATTGAAGATTGCAATGCGTGCTTGCTACAGGTGGCAGAGAAATGTTACATGTCTTTCTGCATATTACCTTTTGAGCTTAATTTTTAACTTAATAACATTTTTATTGCCGTATCTTCTAATTTCTATTGATATATAAGTCACCTCGATACAGAAAATTTTCCTGTAGTTTAGTAAGTATGGCAAGACTTCGCGTACAAATTATTAAATATTATTTAGGTTGTCGGTAACCACAAACATGATGCCACCACCAAGCTACATTTTCCTTCATACCACCCCTCACCCTCACTCAGTCAGTCAGTCACGTCACCCAGGGTTAGGGAAATGGGTCAGTACTGGCTGTGCATTGACGTAGTGGTCACGTGAACCTCAGTGGCATGGAGTGCTCTGAATAGGGTCCTGTACTCTGTAGCAAGACCAAGTTAGTATTATTGGTCTTGCTCTGTAGTACATGTGTCACGATACGATTACCTTGAGACCCATTTTATTTGGTTGATCAAGTGACCTGTGATGTCGGCAAATTGGAGGATACTAATTCCTCCAAACTGTGTCATGAAACATGCACCAATAATATAGGCAATGTTTTGTGTCACAGCTTATATATACTATTTTTTAGTCAGCAACCTCAAATCGCCAATAATGTTCTGCATCCATAAGGAAAGTATATGTGTTCGATTACCTCCTTCAAAGTTATATAGACTGCATAAAATCACATACCGGTACTCGCGCAGTCGACGACATAAAGTAAAAGCCTTTAAATCACACAACTATTAAATGAACTATAGGACATGACAGTGTTGTGATTATTGGAGCCAGTTTCTGTTCAGGCATCATAATGTTAATGAAGTGTATAAAGTATAATAGCCATCTATTCAACACTGCTACTTTTATCAGTAAGATAATCCTTTTTCTCTCTCAGTTTTCCTTCTTTTCCGTACTTGGTTTATTTCCCTTTTGGAAATTTTGAAGATACTTGGTTCGAATCACAGCGTAAAAACTTCTTATTATTCAACTTAACTTGTATGCTTAAAGTTTTATTAAGCTCTACTTAGCGAGTGAGGTGAGAACACTGTATAAATCTGTCTGTGCCTGTGTCTTAGCCACTTCCCTAAGCCTCTGTAAGCTGGGGTTTATAAGGCTGGCCAGACTTTCAGAGAGAGAGAGAGAGAGAGAGAGAGAGAGAGAGAGAGAGGTTGGTCCCAGCCTAACTTGTTTAAGTACCGTACGTGATTGTATTAATTTTCATCGCTTGGGCTTAAGCTATACAATATACATAGTTACAATGATAAGAAAATCCCACAAAAGTTCTGGAAAGGTATGGGCTGATTATTACAAAAAAGAATACATCGTTTCGTCCTTCCTCGGCCCTATTCAAGAATGGCAGGAAACATGGTAGCGGTACATAGTATAATAGGCTATGTTGAAGGGGTGGATGGGTGGGAGAGCAAAAGTGAGTCGGATGGTAGTGGATAATCTTGGTAGGGAAGGGGATGGATGCGGGAGGTACCGGTAGCACAAGGGATGATACATTCTGATCATATGTATTTCTTGGTCTGACATACCGATTATTCTGATTATGTGTTTGCTTTTAAACGGCTGGATCTACATTTTCCGATTTGGAAGGGTAACTTTACTACGTTACCTGCGACTTAAAGGATATCAAAGGCAACTGAAAATCCTTGATCAATAAAACGGATCATTAGACTACGTATTATATTCCTACTCAGTAACTGACCACGTGCACTGAGGTGGAACTCGCAACACCATTCATTAAATTTTCGTACATTGACAAACACAATGGACCCAGGGAGCTTGTTTATGTCATTTTATTTAGTGCGTACTATCAAAGACAAAACTCGTGTCGTGAAAAATTGGTGGAAAATATATGGTAGAGGACACGAACATTACTGTGGTGGGGCTTTCATTAAATTTCACGAGTTATATCAAATCATCGGACAAAACAGCGACATGACTTTTTTCTCTGATATTACACATGCGCATTTACTAAGGCTTTGTACAGTCGGCGGCAAAAGTCCTGTTGCTACATCTGCCAAGTCATCAAGTATAGTAGTATGGAAATATAAGCTTCACAGACTCATATAGTGAAAAAAAAAAAAAAAAAAAACAGAGAAGTTTATAAATTTGCCTCCTGGATATTGTAATTTCTTATGGTGAATGTGTTTGTTTGATGTTTTATGTTTCCTTTATGTTTCCTTTATGTTTATTTGTTTGTTGTTTTATGTTTGATGTTTCCTTTATGTTTCCTTCGAACAGCACTGAGTGAGGCGACACGACTTTTGCTGCCGACTGTATTGGTAATCAAGCTCCCCAAACGAAGCCCATAGAAGGGCAGACATTAATGTATAATACAATAGGTGAGAGTATAATTATATTGGTATAATACTGTATACAGGCTTTTGTGATGGGACCTCATTAAGGGGGTAATAATTCCTTTTTGGTACTTTGGAGTACCTTGATTCCTCCAAAGTATGCTAGGAAACAGGACCAGAATAGCAAAAGTAATTGTGTTCTGTTGCTTGGAATAGTTTGGAGGATTCAGTTGCTCCAGAATTACTAACACAAAACTTCCTCATTAACGCAGGGTGTGGATTTGTTCCCGTGTGTAGGCTGCGTCAGATCACGTGACATCATCCGGGACACATATTAGCTTTGTCGCCTCATTAAGTTTGGGGAAAAAAAAAAAAAATTGGGCTACATTCCATCGACAGTGACGGTAAATTTCACGAGACACGAACCAAATTTCAAAACACCATTCAGGTTTTATTCGTATCTTATTTTTATTTTATTTTTTTCTTCTTCTTTTGCCACTAGAGCGGTGAAGTAAACAAACTTGGGCGGCTGTCATCTGCCTGACTCTCACTCGTGTAATTTAGTTCTCTCTCTCTGTCTGTCTGTCTTTCTCTTGTGTCTTGTGTTATTGGTAGCGGTGGTATAAAAAAGTATAAAAAATATTTTGGTAGCGCTTGTATAAAGTATATCTATATATGAAGTATAAAGTATATCATAAAGTATATCTATATATAATTTATAGAATGTACAGTACAGCCTCCTCCATTTCCACGTTCATCATTCGAGTGTTGTCAATGTGTGTACTTTACTATCATACAAGAATATTATCCTTACTAAAATGACACCCACCATTTAGACTCAATGGACGAAGTAATATGGAAAATATTGTTTTGAGCGTAGTAGATATTTTTTCTGTATGATAGTACCCTACAAGGTGTGAACCGTCAGATTCGCCTCTCGTATCCGAAATACATGAGAGTACGAGTAGAGGGAAGGGTGATGGAGGGGTTGGTGCTTAGGAGTATTGCCGTAAGAGTGAATTGTAGGCCTCATGATTATATAATAAGTAGCAAAGGACCGTCATTACCACAATAATGTTGTGGTAAAATACCTACGTATAAGTTAGTACTTCATCACTCCTTATAGTCCCAGACCTATCCTGCCAACGTACAGTACACTACAGCACCACTACCAAGTCCCCAACCCTCCACCTCACTTGTATGTACAGCTCCGGACAGATCAAGGATCCACACCCCATCCAACAGCGACTTGGTTTGGGCCTCGTCGGATCTGGTAACAGTTGCAGGTGGAGGGAGGGGGGATGTTAGTGGGAGAGGAGAGAAATGTGGGCGGAGCTATATAGGAGGGTAACGGATGATCAGGTAGAGATACGTGTGTCAGGAGGAAAGAATGAAGCATACACTGTGAACGGTATCGAATCACCAACAGTTTAAAGCAGGGTTCTTCAAACCTTTTCAGTCGTGACCCAGTTTTTACTATGACATCATTCTCGCGACCCATACAGAAAGATATTTTACAAATGATCAGAATTATCAACCTAAGAAAATACAAGGCCAGACGCTGAAACATAATATTTATGATTAAAAGGCATTCTAACCAGAATTATAAACACTGCCTCACCTACCCTCCCTCTCTCTCTCACACACTCATTCAAGAAGGCTAATATTTGTGCAATGATTTTGTTTTATTTATAATTAAATATATGAATATTCGATTATAAAAATATGTTAGGTGGATTCATGTATGAACTTCATATTTATTTTATTGTCACGAATATTATTATTCTATTTTATTCATGTATTTATTTTTGTGAGCCTGCGACGCAGTTTGGAGGAATTCGGGACCCGTAGTTTGAAGAACCCTGGTTTAAAGAAGTGCATACTGCATTAACGTAAGTGGATATAGAAGAGAAGAAATGTGATGACTTGAGGCGAGGGTGAGGGGGAAGAGGGTAAGAAAAATGAAGGTGATTAGTTGAAAAGTAATAACAAACAAATATAATTAGAATATCTGTTACATTATGTCCTTTAAATAAAGGCACTGTCTTTTGTTCACCATCGTAGTGGGATAGATTACTGAATATATATTATCCTTTGGATATTAGACAGCTATCCCTGTATTCCTTTTATCCCTCGTGCTTACCCCGTAGGGGAGTATTGCCTGTAATGTTGTGGGCAATACTTTAAGAGTTTTGGCGCCCCTTCGGCCCCAGCCACTAGCTTACATTTCTTCAACTGTCCCTCCTATCTTCCTATTTCCTTCTTGCTTGCTGTCACACCTCTCTATCACCTTTTCCTGGTGCTATTTGACCTCGCTGTTGCGCCACCTAATATCAATCAAATCCCTCGTGCTTGTAGTCCACCCTATTTATCACCTTCTCCCAAGCCCAGCTGCTTTTTTTTTTCTTGCAGAAGATGGTTTAATTTTCAAACTTTTTTAATAATCATATTTGTCAACAAATTCATTAAGCTATTTACCAGGATTTTTTCTTCTAAACATGCATTTAAAAATAATCGATGTTAAACTTAAATAGGCGCCGCTATATGGCGTTTTCAATAAACTTGGTCTAATTTTATGCATAGGCTATATATATTACAGTATCTCTCAAGTAACTGGCAACCTTACACATCCTCCCTACTGTCTTATCCCTCTCTCGCTTGCCCTTCCCTTCTTTCTTACCGTTTATCTTTTCTTTCTCATATTTTTAACCTTCTCATTCGTTCTTTAAAAAGTTTTAATGACATAGGCCTTTCTCCCTTATCACTTATAGTCCAATTATATGATTCGAAAAACTGCGGCTGAGATTATGTTGTTGATCGTATTTTGGTTCTCAATATGTAGAGGTTGATTGATTGATTGATATTAGGCGCCGCAACAGCGAGGTCATATAGCGCCAGAAAACGGTGATAGAGAGGCGAGACAGCAAGCCGGAAGGAAACAGAAAGAAAAGAGGGATAGTTGAAGAACTAAAAGCTAGTGGCTGGGGCCGAAGGGGCGCCAAAACCCTTAAAGTATTGCCCACATCACTAACGCAGGCAATACCTCCCTACGGGGTCAATATGTAGATCAGAAAAAACAATATTATTCCTCCTCCAGTAGTGACGCCTTCCGTTACACGAATGTGAGGTTTTCTCATCCGTCCTCCTGACACACGGCTTCTCTACCTGATCATTCGTTATTATTATAATTAAATTTTTTTAAATTACCCTCCTATATAGCTCCGCCCACATTTCTCTCCTCCCCTCCCACTAACATCCCCCCTCCCTCCACCTGCAACTGTTACCAGATCCGACGAGGCGCAAACCAAGTCGCTGGTAGAAGAAATGTAGACCCTTGATCTGTCCGGATAGTATAGTAATTCTGATTATTATAATTACTTACATTACCTTTAATCTTTTTTTTTTATAAATTTACCTGCAGCTTCGATTAATAATATCGTACGATATAACGAAGTAAAGGATGTGTACTGTATTATATACTGTGCCAGTCCAGTCAGTGTTTGGTCTATAACTAATTATTGCTGTAAAGATTAGTGCTCATCATTAGTGGATAATTAGAAAGGAGAGGATTTGCAAAACAAATTCTACGAGTGTGAGCATTCATGACATTTATGACGCTTTAAACATGTCAAAATAGTTGATTTAAAGAACATTAAATCACCGCTCTAAATCCAGGGCCTTATACTGTACCGTGTCAGAGGAACGTTTTAAAAGCCTTGGTGCCGCAAATACTCAACGCTGGGTAGGTCAGGCGAAGCGAGGCATTTTTTCTATCTAGTTTGTAATGATGATTGTCCTCTGCCGCTTAAAAATGCTTTGCGTTAGTCGGTTGTAGTAGTCGTCATTTTTTGTCCATGCTAAATGACCCTACTACTGAATCAAGCCTACTCAAGACTACGTTATTACTCTATTAGTTTAATGCCTGGACCTGTACTTTGGTAGTGTTTTGACTGAATTAAGGGAAGTAACCTTTTGTGGTCAATTTGGAGTCAATGTAGGCCTTCAAACTTAGCTATAAAACACATCCTCTCTATAATTTCGTATAGAGGGGTTCTGTTTCCTGGCATAGTTTGGAGGAATCGGTAGCCTTACGATTTCCCATGATAGGTTACTCCCCTTGATTAATCTGCCTGGAATTGGCCTCAGTTTATAAGCAGCTGACCGAAGTGTTGGATAGAAAATAGCAAATACAAAATGAAACACTCTTAATAGGTTATAATTCGCAGGAGAAGGTGGCAGAGAAAAGGGATAGCAAATTTGATAAAGAAGAAGCCAGAAAGGAGGAATCGTTAAAGCGATACAAGTGATTGACGCGGGTCCGATAGCAAGACAATACCTTTCAAACAATGCTTGCGATAGATATACTTACAAAAAAAAAAAAAAAAAAAAAAAAAAAAAAAATCCGCTGAACAGCAAAGCATAACGAAAGATTAGTCACACTTGTCCTGCCTCGGATTCCATTACATGCAGCCAATATTAGGCAACAAACCAAATGTAAACATATCCACAAATAAAATACAGTTAGCTGGAATATCGTGAACGAATTCGACCTGAAACCTTGAAAACAGTAAACTATAGATAAAGTAAACTAGATGTAAATAAATCATACATGTAAAAAGTCATATATAAACAAAAAAAATGACGATTATGATTATCCTCCGCGCCACTTATGCTTCCAGATACTGAAATACTAATATAAACTTTGACTGGCACTCATTTATTTACTTAGTGTAGCCTACATGTACTCAAGGGGTGAAATAATTAATCACTGGGTAATTATTAAGTCGATTTCACCGTCTGAGTATTCATAAGTCAATCGTACTGTCAGCTAGTAGTCCCTTATTCATAAACACATTTGAATAGCCTATTTAGGTAACCTTCTATATATACTGTATTTGTGTAGCTATGTACCATTAGGAAGCGGATGATATAAAAACACTACCTCAACCTCTCTAAGCCTGAAATAAATGAATTCTCTTTGTTTGTGTTTCTTTCCGTGTGGTGGCATGGTTGGTGGTGATGGATAGAGCCGAGTCTGGCGTTCATCGTAAACAAACCACCGCATGGGTTTATCATCTTTTTATGCCAGATCAGGGTTCAATTGACACCCACTGTTAACGTGCAGCGGCTGAAGCAGTGATTCACCTTCATGCGCTCGAAACTGTGCTGCGGTAAACAATAATATTGGCTTACTCGTACACATTCTTTTTACCAGTATTGTATATGCCGGTTTGCTTATCATATTTCCTATTTCATTTGGGGGAACAGACACAGTGTACAGTACAGTACAGTAAGCCGAGACACATTTAACATTAAAGTAGACTATATTAAAACTCGGTACTATACATAAATATATAAAATAAATAGTCAATTCAGGTAAAACATGAGCCAGAAGGGAAAGGGTGTATTTTCGCTCTGCTGTATAATATAAAAAGTGCCCCAATCTAGTCCACCTCAGCCAGCCACCAACCCATCTGTGAAATCTGATAACAAAGGCACCATTTCAATGTGTTCTGACGGTGGCTGCACTACGGTACCCTTTATATATACGTGTTTATATATACGCTATTATGTATGAACACGCTTGTACAGTCACGAGCACTAATAAGTATACAGCTTTGGTTAATTGAAGCTTTGAACAGACCAATTCATCAACAAAGTAATTCCAATAGAGATCTTATTGTGCACTATTTTATTTACTGTCTCTAGGTATTCGAAGCACATCTGAATACTTATTAGTGCTCGTGACTGTACAATTAATTAAGAACCGTTTTCCCTTAATATTGTTGTTGTTACGAAACGCCAAATTAAAGGAATAGAGAGAAAAACCATATAGCTGCCGGCTGAACACACACACACACACACACACCAAACCATCATTATATTGGTGGTTAGAGAAACAATTTGTAGCTCCGACTGAACACACACACACACAGTTACAGAAACAATTTGTCGCTGTGAATGAACACACACACAGACACACACACCGTTACAGAAACAATTTGTAGCTGCGACAGAACACACACACACACACACACACACACACACACACACACACACACACACACCATCATAATATTGGTGGTGCCTGGAAAAAACAAAACAAATCAAAACAAACAAAAGAATAACACATGAACACAACATAGTAAAAGATTGAATTTCTCACCCATTTTTTCAGCACAATTATTTTTATTTTATTTTTGTATTTTTATTGTTTTTTTTTTTGGAGGGGGGGCAGTATGCATGGGTAGGGTTGTATTTCCCCTCTTCTACTGTATATGTTTCCACTCGTCCCTCTCCCCTCTCACCCCTCTCACTCCTCTCCATTGTCTACCCTTCTTTTATTCTTTTCTAATATTATTTTTTTTCTTTTAGTTCCACCATTCTCTATATATTGTGTTTCCTGTTCAAGTGTTTGCCTCTATTTTTTCCCATATATTTTGCTTGGCTGTGTGTTTATCTGTGTATTCTCTATGTATATAATACGTAAACTGTGTGTTGTGGTCATTTATGTATGCATGTATGGTACGTGTATACCTGTGTAGCCTATATGCATGTATGTATGTGTATGTATATGTATCCGTAACACACACACACACACACACACACACACAGCACACACACACACAGTCAGTCTCTCTCTCTCTCTCTCTCTCTCTCTCTCTCTCTCTCTCTCTCTCTCTCTCTCTCTCTTTCTCTCTCTCTCTCTCTCTCTCTCTCTCTCTCTCTCTCTCTCTCTCTCTCTCTCTCTCTCTCTCTCTCTCTCTCTCTCTCTCTCTCTCTCTCTCTCTACTTTTCTTTATATGCCCCTGTGAAATCTCTTTACCACGACCTCCTCTCCTTTATCATATTTTTCCATCTCCTTCTCCCTCTCCAATTCTCTCCTTCCCTTCCCTGATATCTCCTAATGTTCTCCTTCCCCTCTCCTTTATGTCTTCTGTTATCATCTTTCTTACCCATTCCTTCTATTACTTATTATCCTATCTCCCCTGCACACAATCGAGAGAGAGAGAGAGAGAGAGAGAGAGAGAGAGAGAGAGAGAGAGAGAGAGAGAGAGAGAGAGAGAGAGAGAGAGAGAGAAGAGAGAGAGAGAGAGAGAGAGAGAGAGAGAGAGAGAGAAGAGAGAGAGAGAGAGAGAGAGAGAGAGAGAGAGAGAGAGAGAGAGAGAGAGAGAGAGAGAGAGAGAGAGAAAAAAAAATAAATACATATGAAATGCCTGGTTAGAGAATATGAGAGGGAGAAAGATGATAATTGAATGAAAATTGAAGAAAGAAGGAAAAATAAAAATGAAATATATAGCCAATGTAGGAAGAGAATTGTGAAAAGAGAATAATATTTAAGAGAGTAAGTACAGTGTTGGTAAATTTGGAGCAACTGTTTCCTCCAAATTATTCCTATCAACAGGACGACATTATTTTTTTTAATCTGGTTCTGTTTCTTTGCATACTTTGGAGGAATCAAGTTGCTCTATTGTTCCAAAAGTGAGTTACTCCCTTAATTAAGATAAATAATTAGGGAAAGAGTGATAAATAAATACACGAAGAGAAAAATGGATTAGAGAAATGGTATAATTGGAAAGGCAGAGAAACGTGAAAGTTATAAATAAAAGTAGGAAAAATTTATGGAACAATGTAAGTGGAAAGCAGGCTAAAACACACACACACACACACACACACACACACACACACACACACACACACACACACACACAGGAAGCCAGACAGACAGACAGACCAACAAGCATGCCGGAGTGGAGAGTTGAATTTATACTCTTTCCTCTTAAACAAGATAAACTTATATGTAGCAGCAGTCTGTTCCGAGAAAGTAAAGTAAACTTGTGGAAGTGAATTGTCTCGCTACTCCAATGTGTTGTGGTAGGCTGGTTGGTTGGTTGGTTGGCAGGTAGTGTGGTAGGGTGAGTGGTAGGGCTTTAGAGTGGTAGGTAGAAAAGGAACATGGTATTGGTAGTGTGGTAGGTAGAAAAGGAGGATGGTAAGTAGGTAGAAAAGGAGGATGGTAGGTAGTGTGGTAGGTAGGTAGAAAAGGAGGATGGTAGGTAGTGTGGTAGGTAGAAAAGGAACATGGTAGGTAGTGTGGTGGTAGGTAGAAAATGAGGATGGTAGATAGTGTGGTAGGTAGAAAAGGAGATTGTTAGGTAGTGTGGTAGGTAGAAAAGGAGATTGGTAGGTAGTTTGATAGGTAGAAAAATGGATGGTAGGTAGTATGGTAGGCAGTGTGGTATTTAGAAAAGGAGGATGGTAGGTAGTGTGGTTGGTAGAAAAGGAGGATGGTAGGTAGTGTGGTAGGTAGAAAAGGAGGATGGTAGGTAGTGTGGTAGGCAGAAAAGGAGGATGGTAGGTAGTGTGGTAGGTAGAAAAATGGATGGTAGGTAGTATGGTAGTTAGAAAAGGAGGATGGTAGGGAGAATGGTTGATAGAAAAGAATATGGTAGCTATAGGGGGGTGGGGGTATATGTACAGTAACTTACCCGGAACTCCTTACCACTGAGAAGTTCAAATTTATGGACAGTATTAAATTGTAGTGAACAATCATTACAGAAGGAGGACACCTTTATGTAACGAGATACAACATACAGGTATTTTTTTCCATAGCGATTCTGCTCACCTCGCTTATATTCAATTTGTCCATATATGAAATTTTATATCTCGTTCTGTGTTTCAGTCACACATTTGGAAAGTGTTATTTCCCTTGGGCATATTTTAACCGGGATTGTTTTATAACACAGCAAGTCATGTTACACACACACACACACACACACACACACACACACACACACAGTAAAAATTAATGTTTTCATACCAGAATTTGTCGACATACGTGAAAATCCATATCTTTCGACGTGAACGCATCCGAATGGATTACAAAAAAAATGGTTGTTTTTTGCGCAGAACCCGTCAGTCATGTTGCTGTCGTGAATCGCTTGCCACCCTCTCCCTCACCAGGTGAACCAATATGGATGAAGGTTGAAGCTGAAGCGGTGGAATAACACTCAGGCCTCTGTTGAAGTAAAGTCGGTCATAATAGTACCTGAAAAGTGGGGTTCGATGATTGTTGGAAATGGAGAGTAAAATTTCCGTTAAGGGGGTAATTCGCTTTTGTTACATTGGAGTGCCATGATTCTTCTAAAGTATGCCAGGAAACAGGACCAGATGAACAAAAATAATGGTGTTCTGTTGCTTGGAATAGTTTGGAGGAATCAGTTGCTCCAGATTAACCAACACAAAACTTCCTCCTTAATAGTATCATCAACTAACAACAACAACAACAACAACAACTAACAGTACTACAACTATCAATGACCACCACTACTACTCATGAACCTTATACTGTATACTTAAGGGGGTGCGGGAATAGGGGGACAGGCTTGGGGGGGGGGTTTAGGGGGGTGCGGGAGTAGGGGACAGGCTTGGGGGGGTTTTGGGGGGTGAGGGAGTAGGGGGACAGGCTGGGGGGGGGGGTTAGGGGGGTGCGGGAATAGGGGACAGGCTTTCTACCCACCCCAAGCCTGTCCTCCTATTCCCGCACCCCCCAAACTCCCCCCAAGCCTGTCCCCTACTCCCGCACCCCCTTAAATTAACCTTTACAGTTATACACTCAACACCCACTACAATTAAAGCTAACAACAAACACTACAGCTACTCTCCTTAACCTTCATAGCTGCTACCACTAATACGAATAGCCAGAGTGGTAGTAGAACTTTGACTCGTTGTGCTGTATATACATAAAACACACATTGCATACACCACATTACCCTTCACTATTACAACGAACAACAAACACTATTACAACGAACAACAAACACTATTACAATAAACAACAAACACTATTACAACGAACAGCAAACACTATTACAACGAACAACAAATAGTATTACAACGAACAACAAACACTATTACAACGAACAACAAACACTATTACAATGAACAGCAAACACTATTACAACGAACAACAAACACTATTACAACGAACAACAAACACTATTACAACGAACAACAAACTCTATCACAATTATCCTCCTCCTCCCTTACCACCAGTAGCCTACAGCGTGTTCGGTGGGCTTACAAACAGGTGCCACTAACTGTGTAACACATAGTACAGTTGGACACATGAATGGGTGGTACAGCCCAGGTGAAAGATACTTGTCCCATTTGAGTAACCTGTGTCTATTATCAGGTACTTGCTTTTTATTACCATCCTCAATACTGACTTCTGCCCCTGATGTCTCCTATTTGGCACTAAGGAACTTGATATTGGGAGAAATTGGGAGAAATCTTTCACTTGGGCTGTACCACCCATTCATGTGTCCAACTGTACATATATTGCATCCTTCCCACTCCAGTACCTCTTCCCTCTCCCTTCTCCTGTCACCCTTTCTGACACGTTGTAGGAGGTGTATGGTGGTATCCCTTTCCCTGCCTTCATTTTTTTTTTCTCCTTTCACGTTTACTTGTTCCCTCATGTCGTCCTTCCTTCTTCCCCTTCTATCCTTCCTCTTCCTATTATTATATGTTCTGACACTGGACATTATTAGATAAGCTTCATGCAACCCGTTACAGAGGCCCATGTCAACACCAACTCTCACACGGTACGTCTTCTATGTAAGGTATTTTCTTTCCGTACTTTCTTCTCTGCTTTATACGTTTCACCTCGCCTCCTCTTCCTCTCTTGTCACCGTGCCTCCCCTCTCCTCCTTTCCTCTTCCCTACTTCACTGTACATGCATGTCTTGGGTTCCTTCCCTCCCTAGTTTTCCTTCCTTAACTCCCTTCTAGTTGGGCCTACCGTACAGTACCTCTCTCTCTCTCTCTCTCTCTCTCTCTCTCTCTCTCTCTCTCTCTCTCTCTCTCTCTCTCCTCCTCTTCCTTACATCCATTCAGCCTCCTTTTTTGTTGCTTCCCTGTTTTCTTCCTGCAAATATGTAAAAATAACCTTGGACGTAAGAGGTTCGCCAGAAATCGCATAATAGTATGTAATGATAATAAGAAGCTTCCTCCAATATTTGAAAATGTTAATTAAAGAACCGGTAAATGTTTGGAGAAATCAGTACCGGTAGTCTAATGGTCGCCGGTAATGATGGTCCCTTCAATGACCTATTTTTAAAACTTCTCTGAATCTGTAGACGTGGATAATGACCTATTTTATGGTTGTTGCAATGCACAATGAATGTTTCTTTATAGTGAAGTTCCATACCTTTTCAGGTATGGTGCAATGGTTAGTAGTTAGGATGCTACACTACATGACCTCACTACCAGGAAGTCCCACGTGGTTTGCAGTCCGGGTCAGCTGGTTGGGGGGGAGGGGGGGCTACGTGACAAGGTATAGTGGTGTTCATCCTGTACTCTAGCAATCCAAAATTTGTATCCATGTCTTGTTGAAGTTTCGAATCATTTGACATACTAGTGAACCAATTACACGCTTATCCTGTTTTATATTTGCTTGATCTCGCTTAGTACTCGATCAGACTATTCGAAGCAAGCCTGGATACATATTTTGGAATGCGAGTGTACTTTTCTTCTGTTCCATTTGTGTTCTCTTTTCGGATATTCGTCTCATCATGTTTCCTCTGTAATCGTGTACAGCGTTACTTAGATTTTCAGTATACAAATAAGGTTGGTGGTGTACAGTCACGAGCACTAATAAGTATACAGTACAGTTTTGGTTGAAGCTTTGATCAGTCCAACGAAGTAATTCCATTGGAGATCTTATTGTACATTAATTTACTATTTCTAGGTATTCGAAGCACACCTGGATAATTATTAGTGCTCGTGACTGTACATCTTGCATAATATTATCTCTGTTTCACATTCATTTATATTTTTCCTCATTATCGATATATTTTTTTTTCGGTATTTGTATGCAGTTTAGCCTTGATTAATAATTTCGTAGACGAGAAGAGTGAAAAAAAAAAAAAAAATTAACCTTACTTAATCGAGTACCGTACTAATCCATTCAAATTTAGCCTGATCAAATCCTTTTCATCCAAATCAAATGGAATGTTATCGCGTCTGACCCAATGAAATATAACCTAACGTAACCTAATATAATATAACCTAACGTAACCCAATGTAATATAACCTAACGTAACCCAATGTAATATAAACTAAAGTAACCCAATCTAACTGAGCTGACCTGACTTGACCCATTGTGACCTCACCTTGGCACCACAAACCTTCGTCACAACACAGACACTGGAAAGTTTTATCGCCATTCTTTATAAATCCTCACACCAGGAATTTATAGAGTTCCGGCAAGCTCTCTGGTCTGGCCCAAATTGCAACAGCTATATGCAACCATGCGTGCAATGTTCGGGGCCACATTTTAGCCCCTGCCTGCAATATATTCCACTCGGCCGTTTCGTTGCATGATCGGCGAATTTTTTATCGTTGCTTCCATCTTTCCCAGGGAAGTAAATATAATATAATACAGTAACGTTGGCTTAAGGGGAGATTTTCTTGTTGGTAAATTGGAGGGCTACTGATTCCTCCAAACTATGCCAGGAAACAAACAACCTCAATGTTATAAATGAGGGTCTGTTTCTCAGTGTAGTTTAGAGGGTGTCAGGATAAAAGGAATACCCGGTTATACAAAAATGCGACAATCATAGCCTTATCTTTTATATACAAACTTGTCAAAACGAACGAGTTGGATGCTGTTGTTTAAAGGTGGAAAGATATTGTTGGCGGATTGAAGACAGTCGATTTCACTAATAATTATGTGACACCAAACAGAACATATTTTCTGTGTGTGACTGTGGTTAGTTGTCTGGAAACTGAAAATGGAGTGTATGTGGAGTGGGTGGGGTGTGCATGTGGAGTGGGTATAAAGTGAATGTGAAGTGGGTATGAGTGTATGTGGAGTGTGTGGAGTGGGTATAGAGTGAATGTGGGTGGAGCGTGTATGTGAGTGGGTGGAGAGTGAATGTGGGTGGAGAGTGTATGTGGAGTGGATGGAGAGTGAATGTGGGTGGAGAGTGTATGTGGAGTGGGTGGAGAGTGAATGTGGAGTGGGTGGAGAGTGAATGTGGAGTGGGTGGAGAGTGTATGTGGAGTGGGTGGAGCGTGTATGTGGAGTGGGTGGAGAGTGAATGTGGAGTGGGTGGAGAGTGTATGTGGTGTGGGTATAGAGTGTAAACAAAAGAATAAGAGGGAGGAGAGTGAAATGGAGGCTGAAGAATGGCAAAAATCTTTGAAGTACGAAGGAAATGTAGTGTTTACAAGAAAAGGACGAAGTAAAACGAATGGGAAGGGAAAGGAAAACGTAAAAAGGGAAGAAGATGAAAGAATGAACAAAATATAGGGTGCATGTGGATGTGGAGAAGGTGAAGATGAAGTGGAAGAACATTGCAGCGAAGTGGAGAGGTTGGAAGAGGGAATAAGGGGGAGTTGGAATATTGAAAGCAGCAGCCATAGAAATGTGGAGGGAGGTGGAGCAGAGGAAAAGAAGATATTGGTAGATGGAGGAGGGAGGTGGAGGAGCAAGGGGATGGATTGAGGGAGATACTGTAGAGACTTTAGGAACAGACAGAGACACAGAGAGACAGACAGAGAGACATACAGACAAATACATAAATAGATAAATAGATAAATAGACAGACAAAGAGAGCTAGATTGATAGAGATAGATAGATAGATGAACACAAAGAGATTGAGGAAGAAAAAGAGAGAAAGAGACAGTGGGGAAAAAAAGAAAGTGGAAGAGTCGTCATCTGTCCTTAAAGACGAAGACTTGGCCAAGTTATAAGTGAAGGAAGGAGAGGTGGTGGGCAAAAAAATAGTGGGTAAATAGTGGGTAAAAAGTGCCTCAGCGATCATAACAAGAGTGAAGAGGTGGCCAAAGTTGTGTGTGTGTGTGTGTGTGTGTGTGAGAGAGAGAGAGAGAGAGAGAGAGGAGAGAGAGAGAGAGAGAGAGAGAGAGAGAGAGAGAGAGAGAGAGAGAGAGAGAGGGGAGAGAGAGAGAGAGAAGGTAGAAGCCATCGAAAGCACAGTACTTAATCACACAGCAAACAGAAAGACTGACAGGCACATTAAAAAGGAGACCAAAAGATAGGGACAGATACACCTTGAGAGGGACCTAGATACAGAAAACACACAGACACACTGATAGATTATAATGGTCAGTACACACACACACACACCCACCGTGATAGAGAGAGTCAGGATACAGGAATATAAACAGAGATACCCCCCCCTCCTACACACACACACACACACACACACACACACGGACATACCAACAGGCAGAATGATAGAGATAGAGACCACCATTAGATAAACACGCTGATGGAGACCCAGGAACAGACCTATAGACCAACAGACACACACACACACAGACAGGAGCGACGAGGACTGAAGGCTGGAGCGGTGCCCAAATCCATTTCAACTTTGAAGAAGCCTCACCCGCCAACTTCCCTCCCTTCCTTCAACTCCGCTCAGATTTACTCGCCCTAAGAAAGAATGTGAAAGTTATCATCTTCCTCCTTACTAACGCTTGCTGCCTGGCTGGTATTATCCCCAAGTTTCTTATCATAACGGGGAAGCGAGGTACGTTACTGTATCTATATCCATGTGTAAAGTTACGTAGAGGATAAGATATGGTTATCCACTTGATTTGATACACCAAGTTTCATATTGTACGGGGAAACGTTGATAATATGTAGGATTTATACCATTAACTTGTATCCTTGAATTACGAAGGCATCCTTAATGAGTAAAGTTCTAGTGAATTGTAAAGTACAATAGCGATCAATTGAGGTTTAGCGGACATTGTGGTATAGTCCTTTTGGTATTGGTGAGTGTCTCGGTGTATAATTATGAGTAAAATCATGTAGTGTTGATCAGACTAAAATAAGCAAGACGTAAGTAGTGTTTAAGATTTGAGGGGTCGAGGAATTGTTGTCTTGGAAGCGAAGGATGACTAAAATTCCTCCAAACTGTCTCAAGAAACAAGTTTACGAAATTGATTAGATTGTCTCTCTTGTGGTACAGTTTGGACGAATGAGAAGCCTTAAGGGGGAAGTTTTGTGTTGGTAAATCTGGAGCAATTGAATCCTCCAAACAATTCCAAGCAATAGAACACTATTATTTTTGCTCTTCTGGTCCTGTTTCCTGGCATACTTTGGAGGAATCAAGGCACTCCAATGTACCAAGAAAAGAATTACCCACCTTAATCCAATTCTCACCCATGCAGTATTTTTGTTGGATATTCCCTGTACCGTGAGAACCTTGAGTAAGAATCGACTTGGAAGGCTGATGGCACATATGGGGAGTAAGATGATGTCGGTGAAATATAGAGGGCCATATTCAAAAAACCATCCTGATGCATACGATGGCTTGGTAACGATACGATGGCACCATAGAAAAACAATAATTGAGCCATCGTACCGGTACCACACCATTGTATACACCATCAATGTTCTTGAATATGGCCCAGGAGACTCCCGATTCCTCCACAATGTACCACAAGACATCACCACTGTCATATACTGCGGAAATCTGTTGTTGCCGGACACGTTTTGGAAGAATCAGAAGCCCCCACGTAGTCCTCCAGTTCAACACCATCTCACCTCCCACTTGAGCTCTTATATGAACAGCTGTGATAAGTATATAATTTTTTTTTTTTTTTTTTTTTTTAATCCTTACTGTCTGTCATCCATTCAATTAAAGATTTTCTCCATTCTCCCAACTCGTTTTCAAAGAGTTGGAGGACACTCACGGATCACGACAAAGACCGCAGGAAAAAGAATAATAAAATAAAAACAAACAGCATAATCATAAATGTGAAGTGATCTTTTAATATTTTTTCCTTTCTTACTTACTGATAATTTTTGATAAATATTCCCTGCATGGGTTCCTCGTTAAGCAGACCCATCAGGCGTGTAAATAGCTGAATTATTAACTCGCTGTTTTAAATTAAGGGACCCTGTGATAGTGTATGAAAATAGGAGGCTTCTGATTCATCCTGACTATGTCGCAAAACCAGCTACTTCCATACAGGGTGGTGTTTTGGCCCCATTTTTGGCAATATTTGAAGGACTCAATTACCTCCAATTTTCTAACTACAACACAGGGTCCCTTAAGGAAGGTTATATACAGTAGTAGAGTGGTGGTGGTGTTGGTGGAATAACTGGAGCAACTGATGCCTCTAAACTATTCCAAGCAACAGGATACCATTATATTTATTGGATGCTTGTGTTTCATAACTTGGATGGACTGTTCACCTTCAACCTACTCCAAGCAACAGGATACTATTGTGATTATCAATTGGTTCTGTTTCCATGACATACTTTGGAGGAAGCAAGGAACTCCAATGTACTACCAAAAGTATATTTACCTCCTCAAGAACGCATTCAACAGAGTGAGTAATTTATGCCACGTTCAAATTATCCACCCTGACACGTGTTATTATGGTGTTAAGAGGAAAGTTTTGTGTTGGTAAATCTGGAGCAACTGAATCCTCCAAACTATTCCAAGCAACAGACCACCATTATTTTTGCTATTCTGGTCCTGTTTCCTAGCATACTTTGGAGGAATCAAGCCACTTCAATCTATCAAAAGTATACTGTCCCTTTAATTAACGGAGGCTACTGATTCCTCCTCCAAGCTGTGACAAGTAAACATATCATCCCTTATGTTTTGTGGCCTAGAGTGGTGGAATCAGTCGCCTCATATTCTCCCACGACTTCCAAGGTCATTTTTCTCCATGTATTTGAGGGGATAGTAGTATGCATTTGGTACATTCGAGTGCCTTGATTCTTCCAAAATTTGCCAGGAAACAAGACCCGATTAACAAATATAATGGGGGCCTGTTGCTTGGAATAGTTTGGAGGAATCAGTTACTCCAGATTTAGCAACATTGTACACCCACGTTAAAGGGATCTGTTCACACAAAGTAATCCGTCATCACCATCACTTTACCTGCATGTATCTGTCCCATACTGTAAATGCCCAGATGTGGCTCAGAGGCTGGTTAAGGGAGATTCTCTTTTTGGTAAATTGGAGGGCTACAGATTCCTCCTAACTATGCCAGGAAACAGACGCCCTCAATGTTACTAATAGGGGATCTGGTTGGTGGCCTAGTTTAGAGGAATCAAGAGACCTACCAATTCACCAACTAGAGAACCTCCCCTTAAGAGTGTTTTGTGTCTGGGGCCAACTGGAGGGTTGCTGATTCCTCCCAACGGTGTCAGGAAACTAGAAGTACCTCAAATTTTAATGGTCTGTTTCGTAGCATAGTTTGGAGTTATCAGATGTCCCTTGAGTTCTCAGACAACAGATGGCTCCTTCAAATGAGAGTGTTATTGACTCCTGGGTAAGGTTTGATGTTCAGTCAATGACTATATGCAATTGAGTCCAGAAAGGTTGGTTTACTTCTCAGAGGAAGAATTACATTATTATTCTCTGGAGAACATGGGTAAAATGTTCAGAACATAATATCTCTTCAATTTCCAGCTTATGGTATGAATCTAAGAATTCGTTCTTAAGTGCTTTACGAGTACCGTATATACCTATGGCCTCTTTGCTTTAGGGAAAATAAATATCCATCTAAGCACAGGCAAGCAAACGCGGGTTTGATAAAATAAAATGTATGCTATTCCTTACCCACTTACTACTTACTGAAGCGTGCAGACGGAATACAGAGAGATTTTGACGATATTGTAAAGCAAGCGACCGCTAATGGAAATAATCTTATAAGTTATATGTTCCTCCAATATTCAGATCTTTATACTTTGGAGAGAAGTGGAAGTACTTTCAAATGGAGAGGCTGTTGCTTAGTTGTATTAGTTGTAACCTCTCTCTCTCTCTCTCTCTCTCTCTCTCTCTCTCTCTCTCTCTCTGTGTGTGTGTGTGTGTGTGTGAGAGGTGAGGAAGTGAGCGTCTAGAATGTTGTCAGGGGAAATTCATTTAATCATTCTTCCTCGCTTAGTACACGGACGGCCTGGTGGTGGTGTGGTGGTAGTGGTAACAATGGTAGTGGTAGTTGTGGTGAAATGGTGGATGTGGAGGAATAGTGGTGGTAGTGGTGGTAGTTGTGGTGTAGAGAATATAGTCGTAGTGGTGGTAAGGTGGTGGTAGTTTTGAATATTGAGGAATAGTGGTAGTAGTGGTGGTAGTTGTGGATGTGGAGGAGGGAATAGTGGTAGTGGTGGTTGTGGGTGGTGAAGGAATAGATGTAGTGGTGGTTGTGGGTGTGAAGGAATAGTGATAGTAGTAGTAGTGTTGGTAGTTGTGGATGTGAAGGAAGGAATAGTGGTAGTGGTGGTTGTGAGTGTAGAAAAAAAAAGTGGTAGTTGAATGAAATAGTGGTAGTGAAGTGGTTTTAATGG
>JAWQEG010005507.1:0-66932 GCA_033782935.1 Petrolisthes cinctipes | reverse complement strand
CCTAACCTAACCTAACCTAACCTAACCTAACCTAACCTAACCTAACCTAACCTAACCTAACCTAACCTAACCTAACCTAACCTAACCTAACCTAACCTAACCTAACCTAACCTAACCTAACCTAACCTAACCTAACCTAACCTAACCTAACCTAACCTAACCTAACCTAACCTAACCTAACCTAACCTAACCTAACCTAACCTAACCTAACCTAACCTAACCTAACCTAACCTAACCTAACCTAACCTAACCTAACCTAACCTAACCTAACCTAACCTAACCTAACCTAACCTAACCTAACCTAACCTAACCTAACCTAACCTAACCTAACCTAACCTAACCTAACCTAACCTAACCTAACCTAACCTAACCTAACCTAACCTAACCTAACCTAACCTAACCTAACCTAACCTAACCTAACCTAACCTAACCTAACCTAACCTAACCTAACCTAACCTAACCTAACCTAACCTAACCTAACCTAACCTAACCTAACCTAACCTAACCTAACCTAACCTAACCTAACCTAACCTAACCTAACCTAACCTAACCTAACCTAACCTAACCTAACCTAACCTAACCTAACCTAACCTAACCTAACCTAACCTAACCTAACCTAACCTAACCTAACCTAACCTAACCTAACCTAACCTAACCTAACCTAACCTAACCTAACCTAACCTAACCTAACCTAACCTAACCTAACCTAACCTAACCTAACCTAACCTAACCTAACCTAACCTAACCTAACCTAACCTAACCTAACCTAACCTAACCTAACCTAACCTAACCTAACCTAACCTAACCTAACCTAACCTAACCTAACCTAACCTAACCTAACCTAACCTAACCTAACCTAACCTAACCTAACCTAACCTAACCTAACCTAACCTAACCTAACCTAACCTAACCTAACCTAACCTAACCTAACCTAACCTAACCTAACCTAACCTAACCTAACCTAACCTAACCTAACCTAACCTAACCTAACCTAACCTAACCTAACCTAACCTAACCTAACCTAACCTAACCTAACCTAACCTAACCTAACCTAACCTAACCTAACCTAACCTAACCTAACCTAACCTAACCTAACCTAACCTAACCTAACCTAACCTAACCTAACCTAACCTAACCTAACCTAACCTAACCTAACCTAACCTAACCTAACCTAACCTAACCTAACCTAACCTAACCTAACCTAACCTAACCTAACCTAACCTAACCTAACCTAACCTAACCTAACCTAACCTAACCTAACCTAACCTAACCTAACCTAACCTAACCTAACCTAACCTAACCTAACCTAACCTAACCTAACCTAACCTAACCTAACCTAACCTAACCTAACCTAACCTAACCTAACCTAACCTAACCTAACCTAACCTAACCTAACCTAACCTAACCTAACCTAACCTAACCTAACCTAACCTAACCTAACCTAACCTAACCTAACCTAACCTAACCTAACCTAACCTAACCTAACCTAACCTAACCTAACCTAACCTAACCTAACCTAACCTAACCTAACCTAACCTAACCTAACCTAACCTAACCTAACCTAACCTAACCTAACCTAACCTAACCTAACCTAACCTAACCTAACCTAACCTAACCTAACCTAACCTAACCTAACCTAACCTAACCTAACCTAACCTAACCTAACCTAACCTAACCTAACCTAACCTAACCTAACCTAACCTAACCTAACCTAACCTAACCTAACCTAACCTAACCTAACCTAACCTAACCTAACCTAACCTAACCTAACCTAACCTAACCTAACCTAACCTAACCTAACCTAACCTAACCTAACCTAACCTAACCTAACCTAACCTAACCTAACCTAACCTAACCTAACCTAACCTAACCTAACCTAACCTAACCTAACCTAACCTAACCTAACCTAACCTAACCTAACCTAACCTAACCTAACCTAACCTAACCTAACCTAACCTAACCTAACCTAACCTAACCTAACCTAACCTAACCTAACCTAACCTAACCTAACCTAACCTAACCTAACCTAACCTAACCTAACCTAACCTAACCTAACCTAACCTAACCTAACCTAACCTAACCTAACCTAACCTAACCTAACCTAACCTAACCTAACCTAACCTAACCTAACCTAACCTAACCTAACCTAACCTAACCTAACCTAACCTAACCTAACCTAACCTAACCTAACCTAACCTAACCTAACCTAACCTAACCTAACCTAACCTAACCTAACCTAACCTAACCTAACCTAACCTAACCTAACCTAACCTAACCTAACCTAACCTAACCTAACCTAACCTAACCTAACCTAACCTAACCTAACCTAACCTAACCTAACCTAACCTAACCTAACCTAACCTAACCTAACCTAACCTAACCTAACCTAACCTAACCTAACCTAACCTAACCTAACCTAACCTAACCTAACCTAACCTAACCTAACCTAACCTAACCTAACCTAACCTAACCTAACCTAACCTAACCTAACCTAACCTAACCTAACCTAACCTAACCTAACCTAACCTAACCTAACCTAACCTAACCTAACCTAACCTAACCTAACCTAACCTAACCTAACCTAACCTAACCTAACCTAACCTAACCTAACCTAACCTAACCTAACCTAACCTAACCTAACCTAACCTAACCTAACCTAACCTAACCTAACCTAACCTAACCTAACCTAACCTAACCTAACCTAACCTAACCTAACCTAACCTAACCTAACCTAACCTAACCTAACCTAACCTAACCTAACCTAACCTAACCTAACCTAACCTAACCTAACCTAACCTAACCTAACCTAACCTAACCTAACCTAACCTAACCTAACCTAACCTAACCTAACCTAACCTAACCTAACCTAACCTAACCTAACCTAACCTAACCTAACCTAACCTAACCTAACCTAACCTAACCTAACCTAACCTAACCTAACCTAACCTAACCTAACCTAACCTAACCTAACCTAACCTAACCTAACCTAACCTAACCTAACCTAACCTAACCTAACCTAACCTAACCTAACCTAACCTAACCTAACCTAACCTAACCTAACCTAACCTAACCTAACCTAACCTAACCTAACCTAACCTAACCTAACCTAACCTAACCTAACCTAACCTAACCTAACCTAACCTAACCTAACCTAACCTAACCTAACCTAACCTAACCTAACCTAACCTAACCTAACCTAACCTAACCTAACCTAACCTAACCTAACCTAACCTAACCTAACCTAACCTAACCTAACCTAACCTAACCTAACCTAACCTAACCTAACCTAACCTAACCTAACCTAACCTAACCTAACCTAACCTAACCTAACCTAACCTAACCTAACCTAACCTAACCTAACCTAACCTAACCTAACCTAACCTAACCTAACCTAACCTAACCTAACCTAACCTAACCTAACCTAACCTAACCTAACCTAACCTAACCTAACCTAACCTAACCTAACCTAACCTAACCTAACCTAACCTAACCTAACCTAACCTAACCTAACCTAACCTAACCTAACCTAACCTAACCTAACCTAACCTAACCTAACCTAACCTAACCTAACCTAACCTAACCTAACCTAACCTAACCTAACCTAACCTAACCTAACCTAACCTAACCTAACCTAACCTAACCTAACCTAACCTAACCTAACCTAACCTAACCTAACCTAACCTAACCTAACCTAACCTAACCTAACCTAACCTAACCTAACCTAACCTAACCTAACCTAACCTAACCTAACCTAACCTAACCTAACCTAACCTAACCTAACCTAACCTAACCTAACCTAACCTAACCTAACCTAACCTAACCTAACCTAACCTAACCTAACCTAACCTAACCTAACCTAACCTAACCTAACCTAACCTAACCTAACCTAACCTAACCTAACCTAACCTAACCTAACCTAACCTAACCTAACCTAACCTAACCTAACCTAACCTAACCTAACCTAACCTAACCTAACCTAACCTAACCTAACCTAACCTAACCTAACCTAACCTAACCTAACCTAACCTAACCTAACCTAACCTAACCTAACCTAACGCTAACCTAACCTAACCTAACCTAACCTAACCTAACCTAACCTAACCTAACCTAACCTAACCTAACCTAACCTAACCTAACCTAACCTAACCTAACCTAACCTAACCTAACCTAACCTAACCTAACCTAACCTAACCTAACCTAACCTAACCTAACCTAACCTAACCTAACCTAACCTAACCTAACCTAACCTAACCTAACCTAACCTAACCTAACCTAACCTAACCTAACCTAACCTAACCTAACCTAACCTAACCTAACCTAACCTAACCTAACCTAACCTAACCTAACCTAACCTAACCTAACCTAACCTAACCTAACCTAACCTAACCTAACCTAACCTAACCTAACCTAACCTAACCTAACCTAACCTAACCTAACCTAACCTAACCTAACCTAACCTAACCTAACCTAACCTAACCTAACCTAACCTAACCTAACCTAACCTAACCTAACCTAACCTAACCTAACCTAACCTAACCTAACCTAACCTAACCTAACCTAACCTAACCTAACCTAACCTAACCTAACCTAACCTAACCTAACCTAACCTAACCTAACCTAACCTAACCTAACCTAACCTAACCTAACCTAACCTAACCTAACCTAACCTAACCTAACCTAACCTAACCTAACCTAACCTAACCTAACCTAACCTAACCTAACCTAACCTAACCTAACCTAACCTAACCTAACCTAACCTAACCTAACCTAACCTAACCTAACCTAACCTAACCTAACCTAACCTAACCTAACCTAACCTAACCTAACCTAACCTAACCTAACCTAACCTAACCTAACCTAACCTAACCTAACCTAACCTAACCTAACCTAACCTAACCTAACCTAACCTAACCTAACCTAACCTAACCTAACCTAACCTAACCTAACCTAACCTAACCTAACCTAACCTAACCTAACCTAACCTAACCTAACCTAACCTAACCTAACCTAACCTAACCTAACCTAACCTAACCTAACCTAACCTAACCTAACCTAACCTAACCTAACCTAACCTAACCTAACCTAACCTAACCTAACCTAACCTAACCTAACCTAACCTAACCTAACCTAACCTAACCTAACCTAACCTAACCTAACCTAACCTAACCTAACCTAACCTAACCTAACCTAACCTAACCTAACCTAACCTAACCTAACCTAACCTAACCTAACCTAACCTAACCTAACCTAACCTAACCTAACCTAACCTAACCTAACCTAACCTAACCTAACCTAACCTAACCTAACCTAACCTAACCTAACCTAACCTAACCTAACCTAACCTAACCTAACCTAACCTAACCTAACCTAACCTAACCTAACCTAACCTAACCTAACCTAACCTAACCTAACCTAACCTAACCTAACCTAACCTAACCTAACCTAACCTAACCTAACCTAACCTAACCTAACCTAACCTAACCTAACCTAACCTAACCTAACCTAACCTAACCTAACCTAACCTAACCTAACCTAACCTAACCTAACCTAACCTAACCTAACCTAACCTAACCTAACCTAACCTAACCTAACCTAACCTAACCTAACCTAACCTAACCTAACCTAACCTAACCTAACCTAACCTAACCTAACCTAACCTAACCTAACCTAACCTAACCTAACCTAACCTAACCTAACCTAACCTAACCTAACCTAACCTAACCTAACCTAACCTAACCTAACCTAACCTAACCTAACCTAACCTAACCTAACCTAACCTAACCTAACCTAACCTAACCTAACCTAACCTAACCTAACCTAACCTAACCTAACCTAACCTAACCTAACCTAACCTAACCTAACCTAACCTAACCTAACCTAACCTAACCTAACCTAACCTAACCTAACCTAACCTAACCTAACCTAACCTAACCTAACCTAACCTAACCTAACCTAACCTAACCTAACCTAACCTAACCTAACCTAACCTAACCTAACCTAACCTAACCTAACCTAACCTAACCTAACCTAACCTAACCTAACCTAACCTAACCTAACCTAACCTAACCTAACCTAACCTAACCTAACCTAACCTAACCTAACCTAACCTAACCTAACCTAACCTAACCTAACCTAACCTAACCTAACCTAACCTAACCTAACCTAACCTAACCTAACCTAACCTAACCTAACCTAACCTAACCTAACCTAACCTAACCTAACCTAACCTAACCTAACCTAACCTAACCTAACCTAACCTAACCTAACCTAACCTAACCTAACCTAACCTAACCTAACCTAACCTAACCTAACCTAACCTAACCTAACCTAACCTAACCTAACCTAACCTAACCTAACCTAACCTAACCTAACCTAACCTAACCTAACCTAACCTAACCTAACCTAACCTAACCTAACCTAACCTAACCTAACCTAACCTAACCTAACCTAACCTAACCTAACCTAACCTAACCTAACCTAACCTAACCTAACCTAACCTAACCTAACCTAACCTAACCTAACCTAACCTAACCTAACCTAACCTAACCTAACCTAACCTAACCTAACCTAACCTAACCTAACCTAACCTAACCTAACCTAACCTAACCTAACCTAACCTAACCTAACCTAACCTAACCTAACCTAACCTAACCTAACCTAACCTAACCTAACCTAACCTAACCTAACCTAACCTAACCTAACCTAACCTAACCTAACCTAACCTAACCTAACCTAACCTAACCTAACCTAACCTAACCTAACCTAACCTAACCTAACCTAACCTAACCTAACCTAACCTAACCTAACCTAACCTAACCTAACCTAACCTAACCTAACCTAACCTAACCTAACCTAACCTAACCTAACCTAACCTAACCTAACCTAACCTAACCTAACCTAACCTAACCTAACCTAACCTAACCTAACCTAACCTAACCTAACCTAACCTAACCTAACCTAACCTAACCTAACCTAACCTAACCTAACCTAACCTAACCTAACCTAACCTAACCTAACCTAACCTAACCTAACCTAACCTAACCTAACCTAACCTAACCTAACCTAACCTAACCTAACCTAACCTAACCTAACCTAACCTAACCTAACCTAACCTAACCTAACCTAACCTAACCTAACCTAACCTAACCTAACCTAACCTAACCTAACCTAACCTAACCTAACCTAACCTAACCTAACCTAACCTAACCTAACCTAACCTAACCTAACCTAACCTAACCTAACCTAACCTAACCTAACCTAACCTAACCTAACCTAACCTAACCTAACCTAACCTAACCTAACCTAACCTAACCTAACCTAACCTAACCTAACCTAACCTAACCTAACCTAACCTAACCTAACCTAACCTAACCTAACCTAACCTAACCTAACCTAACCTAACCTAACCTAACCTAACCTAACCTAACCTAACCTAACCTAACCTAACCTAACCTAACCTAACCTAACCTAACCTAACCTAACCTAACCTAACCTAACCTAACCTAACCTAACCTAACCTAACCTAACCTAACCTAACCTAACCTAACCTAACCTAACCTAACCTAACCTAACCTAACCTAACCTAACCTAACCTAACCTAACCTAACCTAACCTAACCTAACCTAACCTAACCTAACCTAACCTAACCTAACCTAACCTAACCTAACCTAACCTAACCTAACCTAACCTAACCTAACCTAACCTAACCTAACCTAACCTAACCTAACCTAACCTAACCTAACCTAACCTAACCTAACCTAACCTAACCTAACCTAACCTAACCTAACCTAACCTAACCTAACCTAACCTAACCTAACCTAACCTAACCTAACCTAACCTAACCTAACCTAACCTAACCTAACCTAACCTAACCTAACCTAACCTAACCTAACCTAACCTAACCTAACCTAACCTAACCTAACCTAACCTAACCTAACCTAACCTAACCTAACCTAACCTAACCTAACCTAACCTAACCTAACCTAACCTAACCTAACCTAACCTAACCTAACCTAACCTAACCTAACCTAACCTAACCTAACCTAACCTAACCTAACCTAACCTAACCTAACCTAACCTAACCTAACCTAACCTAACCTAACCTAACCTAACCTAACCTAACCTAACCTAACCTAACCTAACCTAACCTAACCTAACCTAACCTAACCTAACCTAACCTAACCTAACCTAACCTAACCTAACCTAACCTAACCTAACCTAACCTAACCTAACCTAACCTAACCTAACCTAACCTAACCTAACCTAACCTAACCTAACCTAACCTAACCTAACCTAACCTAACCTAACCTAACCTAACCTAACCTAACCTAACCTAACCTAACCTAACCTAACCTAACCTAACCTAACCTAACCTAACCTAACCTAACCTAACCTAACCTAACCTAACCTAACCTAACCTAACCTAACCTAACCTAACCTAACCTAACCTAACCTAACCTAACCTAACCTAACCTAACCTAACCTAACCTAACCTAACCTAACCTAACCTAACCTAACCTAACCTAACCTAACCTAACCTAACCTAACCTAACCTAACCTAACCTAACCTAACCTAACCTAACCTAACCTAACCTAACCTAACCTAACCTAACCTAACCTAACCTAACCTAACCTAACCTAACCTAACCTAACCTAACCTAACCTAACCTAACCTAACCTAACCTAACCTAACCTAACCTAACCTAACCTAACCTAACCTAACCTAACCTAACCTAACCTAACCTAACCTAACCTAACCTAACCTAACCTAACCTAACCTAACCTAACCTAACCTAACCTAACCTAACCTAACCTAACCTAACCTAACCTAACCTAACCTAACCTAACCTAACCTAACCTAACCTAACCTAACCTAACCTAACCTAACCTAACCTAACCTAACCTAACCTAACCTAACCTAACCTAACCTAACCTAACCTAACCTAACCTAACCTAACCTAACCTAACCTAACCTAACCTAACCTAACCTAACCTAACCTAACCTAACCTAACCTAACCTAACCTAACCTAACCTAACCTAACCTAACCTAACCTAACCTAACCTAACCTAACCTAACCTAACCTAACCTAACCTAACCTAACCTAACCTAACCTAACCTAACCTAACCTAACCTAACCTAACCTAACCTAACCTAACCTAACCTAACCTAACCTAACCTAACCTAACCTAACCTAACCTAACCTAACCTAACCTAACCTAACCTAACCTAACCTAACCTAACCTAACCTAACCTAACCTAACCTAACCTAACCTAACCTAACCTAACCTAACCTAACCTAACCTAACCTAACCTAACCTAACCTAACCTAACCTAACCTAACCTAACCTAACCTAACCTAACCTAACCTAACCTAACCTAACCTAACCTAACCTAACCTAACCTAACCTAACCTAACCTAACCTAACCTAACCTAACCTAACCTAACCTAACCTAACCTAACCTAACCTAACCTAACCTAACCTAACCTAACCTAACCTAACCTAACCTAACCTGGGGTGAACCATCACGTCCTGCTGCCTCCACCTCTGGGCCGGTACTTATAAAGCACTAAGTCTTCGTCTTAGCGCTATGATTCTGTCCTAAGCCTCAAGATGGCGGATAAAAGTCCTAAATCCCTAAGAATTAGTCATAAGTCCTTATGTCTCTTCACAACTCTCGTGTTAGCTTAAACTTGGTCCGGGGGTATCCTAATGGCTTAAGATTTTGTCATAAGCAACTGAAAGTGTGGGGATCCCGTAGAAATCATGAAATTAGTTTCCGCCACTCCCCGCCAAGGCATAAACAAAGCAGTACACCGAGTGACCGAGTACAGAAGTAATCAAATTATAAATAGAAATGGGCGAAGAATATTAGAATGGATGGAAAAGTACAATTTGATAATGTTAAATGACTATTTAGATTGCATAGGAGAGGTAACATGGCAGAAAAATGAGCAACAGAGTGTATTTGACTTTGCACTTGTTACACCTAACTTTTATGATAAACACGGTGTATCGCGACGTATATAAGGAGATATAAAATATAATTTTGAGTATATTTTGTTCTATAAAGTATGCTGTGTGTGATCTCAGTAAAGTACAATGAATACTGATAAAAGCTAATTTAACTTGTGTTATCAAATGGCGGTGAGCGTCGGGGGGAGTGGTAGCCTAATATGGTTTTCGGACCAAAGAAGCCTTATTTATTTCATCTTAATAAGTTTTTTCATGATTGCAATATTTATGTGATGTTCTATAACGTGCATTGAATCATATTTTCAATGCAGAGGAATAATACCAGGCTTCTATAAATAATATTCGACGAAATATGATTAATATCTTTTGGAGGTTAGGTAAACTCCCGACATAATGCTAGCTGCAAATCTTAGCATTTCCCTACATTTCACGGATTTTCTTCTTATACAGGCCTGGTATTACCCCTCTGCATTGAAAATATGATTCAATGTACATTATATAACATCACATAAATATTGCAATCATGATAAAACTTATTAAGATGAAATAAATAAGGCCTCTTTGGTCCGAAAACTATATTAGGCTTCGGTATGTCTTTGTTCGTAAATTTTAGTTACACACAATTTTTTTGCATTATTCTATGCATTGCATATCAATAAAGTATAATAATATGCGCTTCATTATTTAAAAATTTATTTTCACTATTTTCCTTTCTTTATTTCCTCAAATTATAACAATATTACAAAAAAAATCTTGCTACATTTAGCAGGTAACTGTTTCATCCGTCTATGATTTTCACCCAGCTAAGTCTCGCATTAGGACGAAGACTTAGTGCTTAGGACAGGAAAGTTATGTCTTCATCTTAACTATGACGAAGTTTAGGATAAAATCTTAAATTCTTTATAAGTACCGGCCCTGAGCCTTCACCTCCTGAGGATACATCTCGATGGAAGTGTCCACGATACCTTCAACCAGGGGTTAACGTGTGGCATGGATGTACTCGATGTGAGGTCCAGGCTCGTGTCTCTACTATTGCTCTGCCTCTACCACCACCACAACCACCACCTCCCCAGTCTGCTCCTCCTACCAGCCCTGCCTCGCCTCCAGACCTGGCCCTCCGCAAGTCTGCTGCTACCCTCATGGCACGATGTACGGTTCTCGAAAACCGCTTTTCTGCCCTTGAAGCCAGGATTGACGGGCAAATTGCCGCTCAGGCTGCTAATGACTCCAAACTCTCCACCTTGGTCGAGGCTCAGCAGGCCATCATCTCAACTGTCACTACCCTTACCGAAAAGATGGATACTGTTGCATCTCGCCTTGAAACGCTTTTCGAGTCAGTCCCTTCTCCTGGTCCATCTTCTTCTCCTGGTCGCTCATCTGCCCCCACTCACCGGACTTCTACCTCCAAATACAGAGTTCGCTAGTGATTGCTGGCTGGATGTCATCTCCTGGAATGTATGTGGTTGTCACGAGTCAGCATAGACTCGTGACGTAATTTGAATTACAGAGAGTTGGAAATTTCCATACTGGAGAATGTTCTAGAGTAGGGGAATATTCCATGACACAAAGGAGGTAGGAGTGGGTTCATGTAGGGTGCAGCTAGTCTTAATCTGCAGGTACTGGATTAGTAGCCAAAATTAGAAAAGGGTCAGGAAGGCCGGGTTCCAACTGAATTGCCACATCCAGTCCTATAGGTGTTCGCAGGTTAATTACAACTTGTATTAATCATTTATGCTACCAGGGTAACTTATGGTATTGCAAATGATCGTGAAGTGGAGGGAAATCATTGGGAATTATTAACACGCCATAGGTAAATTGAAATTGCAGGTATAACTCAAGTATAAGTGGGTACAATGTAATCGTAGCCAGTTAGGAAAAACGAACAAAGATAGGAGGAGGAGTCAGAGAAATTTTGAACCAGTTAAGGAGGAAGAATTGGGTCAGTTGGAACAGGACACTTGAAGGAAGGACACACTCGTTCGTCAGCTTCCCTTGCCTGAATTACCTCCACGTGCAGTGGGGAGTGATCAACGTAGACGCCGAATTCGTTGTATATTACACGATTTCACAAGGCTTTACAGTTGTATCTGACTAGTTGCATTGACGCTGGTTCAGTAAGTGAATTAAGGTGAGGGGGAGCTGGATCTTTGAAAATTACGAGTGTGTTGTGAGACTCTAAATTATTCCCAAGTGTGAGACATTAAGAAATATTCCAACTCGCGTAACAATTGATAGAATTACTACAAGTGTTAACGTAACCTAGACTATCGTCGCGAGAGCGAGAGGTAACGAGAGCGAGTAGCTAGTTAGCGTTGCGTGAGCGTGAGTTGTGTGTGTGTGTGTGTGAAATTTAATTATTCATGTTGGCATACTGGAGTTGAATAAATATAGAAAATTTGCAATTGGTTGTTTAAATGCACCAGTAGATTTGTTATCTATATAAATACATATATATCGGGAAGAACCCTTAACATAAAAATTTATTATGTGCGTGATGATTGAGGCCTAAACGGGGAGTTAACCCTGAGTACTTTCTTCGCTGCAGCCAACCAACGAAGATCATAAATTAACCGGGCAAGGTAAGTTGTAATTCTCATATTATAAATTACATTATCTAATCATTCTCACATCACCGTCACATATTGGCGCCCGAACATGGGACCGAGTCGTTGTATTAACTCCAGTCACACACGCGCACACTTTCACGAGTAGATAGTCATAACTGTCCAGAAATTAAGGCAACCGAAACGATAGAAAATAAATTAAAAATGTCTACCGTACAAGAATTGTTGGGAGAGGCTCAACTATTGGGAATTGAAGGTAAGGTCGAACTTCAAGTATACATGAGGGGCCGCCAAGAAGAAGAAAGGCTTGAACGGGCGGCCATAAGAGAAAATGAAAGGGAACAGAGAGAGCAAGAACAATTGAAATGGGAACATGAAAAGGAAGTATTGGAACTGAAATTACGTGCGAGTGAAAGTCAAAGCTCGAGTGGAAGTGAGGGTGTAAGCTCAACCACCGTGACCCCAAGGTTACAACTGTCAAAATACGTAGAGGGAGACGATATCGAGCCGTTTATTGAGCGATTTGAAATGGTTGCAGACACGTATAGATTAGATGATGATATAAAGAAGCTCGAGTTCATTAATTTATTCGATGGAAAAGCACTTAGTATTCTCCACCGACTCGACAGTACCGCCAGAGATTACGAGAACATGAAAAAGGCTTTATTACAGGCGTACGGGTTGACGGTCGATGACGCTAGGAATCAGTTCTGGCGTGCATCCTTACAGGATAAGGAGACTGTTGCACAGTTTAGTGCACGTCTGACCAGTTACCTGGATCAGTGGTTAGATAAGGCCGAAACACCTAAGACGTTGGAGGGGGTAAAAGACTTGTTGCTTCGTACACAACTGGAGAAGTCTTGTCCTCCAGAATTGTCGGCTCAGCTGAAAACCAACAAGGTGAAAATGTTGCAAACGATGGTGGATATGTCGGACGCACATTTTACCGCGTATGGTTACCATACGCGGATTCAGCCTAATAAGAAAATTAATCAGTCGGATAAGCCTTCTCAGAACTCTGCTGTTTCATATAACCAGTCGAGTAAAAATCAGTCACAGCAGCAGAGTCAAATTGTTCGTCTGCAACCTAAACCTCATTTTAATCATACCCAGAAACAAGGTAATAATCACTATTCGCAGCAGTCCAATCAGTACCGTTACCAAGGAAAAAGTAACTGGAAAAATAGTAATAACCACGGTGGAAATAAAGGTTATTATCAGCGATCGGCAGCTGCAACACAGGGTGAACCACAGTATTCACCTGTGGCGGTTCAACCTAGTGTAGAACCACGAGTGCCTCAGTCGGTTCACGAACCTCATCAATTGTGACTAAACGCGACAGGAGTCTCGAAAGGTAAGTCTGGTTTCCATATTTGTCCGGGGATTGTTAACGGGATATCTGTTGAAGTCTTTCGAGATAATGGGTCATCGGGGTGTTGTGTCGCTGATGGTTTAGTTGCTTCTAATGATTTTACAGGGGAGCAGGTAACTATCACTATGATTGATGGTACCAGGAGGCTCTATCCTCTTGCTAAAGTTGCAGTGGAGAGTCCATTCTATACAGGCCAGGTAATTGCAGCAGTCATGCAAAATCCTGTGTCAGATTTGGTAATAGGAAATATACCAGGGGTTAAGAATGCATGTTCAGTGGAAGTTTCCACACAGACTGGTGCAGCTGCTGTAACCAGGGGTGTGGCGCATGCTAAGAAAACAGTTGTTCCACTTCAAGTGACAACTGCCGCCGACCTCGTCAATTGCGAGGAGGTAATTGCTGAGCAAGCAAGTGACCCTTCATTGGCACTTGTTCGCAAGCAGGCACTTGAGGGTGAGAGTAGAGATCGACATGGTATTGTAACCAGTTACGTCAGGAGGAGAAACAGGTTTTACCGACGTACAGTAAACCCCGATGGGGAAGAGAGGGTTCAGTTTCTCGTACCAGAGAAATACAGACAGGCTGTGTTTACCCTGGGTCATCATTCTATATTAGGGGGTCATATGGGGATGAGGAAAACAGTTGATAGGATTCAGTCTCATTTCTATTGGCCAGGTATGGGGAGAGAGATAGGGAGATTGTTGAGGTCATGTGACGTTTGTCAGAAAACGTGTGACAGGGGTCGGGTGAAGCCCGCACCTCTTAATCCTCTACCGCTAATCTCAGAATCATTTGAGAGAGTAGCGGTTGATATTGTTGGACCGATTATTCCGAGGGCTACGGACGGTGCCATGTATATTCTTACCTGTGTTGATTTCGCGACCAGATGGCCTGAAGCAGTGCCTCTGCGTGATATTGAAGCCACTACAGTGGCTGAAGCTTTGTTGGATATATTCTGTCGTGTCGGCATACCAAAGCAGGTATTGTCCGACCGAGGCAGTCAATTTACCTCTGCTATGATGGAGGAATTGTGGAGATTACTCTCAGTTAAAGGGTTGAGGACAACGCCTTATCATCCAATGTGTAATGGGTTGTGTGAGAGGTTTAATGGTACTCTCAAGAAAATGTTGAGGAGGATGGCAGTAGAACAACCTAGGGAGTGGTCCAGGTATATCTCGCCACTACTGTTCGCGTATCGCGAAGCACCTCAGGCATCGTTGCAATTTAGTCCATTCGAGTTAGTGTATGGTAAACCTGCTCGAGGACCACTTCAGGTTCTACGTGAACTTTGGGACGATGAGGAATCGGATCCCGTGGTGAAAACCACTTATTCTTATGTAATTGATTTGGCAGAACGATTACAGCAAACCTGCGAGATTGCAAAGCAGGAGTTATCTAAAGCAAAGGAGATTCAGAAGTCCTACTATGATAGGAAAACTAAGCTCCGAACGCTACAGGTAGGGGGGAAGTGTCTCGTTCTGTTACCAACAGCTCATAATAAGTTGTTGGCTCAGTGGAAGGGTCCCTTTGAAGTAGTCAAGAAGGTGAATGACCTTAACTACATAGTTAAAATCAAAGGTGAAGCCAAGCGGTTCCATATTAATATGCTTAAGGAATATTACACCACCCAACAGGGGTGTACTTCCATTGTTACCACATTTGGGGCAGGCTGTTGTAACATCACGTCAGAACAGAGTGAAGTGTTAAGTCTAGTCCGTGGTCAATTTTCCCCAGCAGTAGACATGGTTAGCGCTGCTGTGGTAATTCCCGAGGGTGACGAGGGATATACTCCCCAGACGGCTGAAGCTCGTCAAGGTGAGACAGTGGCTGAGGTCTCCGTTTCGGAGAATTTAAGACCAGACCAGCTTGCAAGAGTCAATGCGGTACTGGCAAGATATTCACGTGTGTTCTCTGACAGGCCTGCTGTTGCCAACGTAGCCTGCCACGAGATTCAGCTTACGAGCGACACACCAGTGAGGGTGAAACCATATCCTATTCCTGTACGGCTGATTGATACAGTACGTAAGGAAATTAATGACATGGAAGCAGTTGGTATCATGCGAAGATCGACCGGCAGAATTATCCTCCGGGTCAAATTGCTCGTTAATTAGTGTTAACCGAGTAAATATTCATGCGAAGATCGACCGGCAGAAGTATCCTCCGGGTCGAATTGCTCGTTAATGGTTACCTCTCCGAGCGCAACGAGCACGAGTCTTATGCGACTCAGATCAAGGGGGTTCCTAGGGTGTTGGGAAAATCCGATGTTCTATGTATTGTATTTTGTGCAACTTATCCAAGACACGGATTCTAGCGGTTTACTCTGATCCAAGGCTCGGATAATTTACTAACAATATATTGCCTTCCAGAATTATTATTGCAGTATTTTGTGTAACCTTATCCAAGACACAGATTCTAGCGGTTTACTCTGATCCAAGGCTCGGATAATTACTAATATATGTATTGCCTTCCAGAGATATTGTTGCATTTCCTACATATTATGTAACAAATACACAATGCATTACATACACCACACTTATATATTGCTTAAATGTGTACAAATTGTACTGAGCAGAAATTACCAGGTACATTCATTCTTGTCTCGGAGTTTCTTCCTAAGATTGAAAAGCTAAAGTAACTGTTGGGAGTTTTCCACTCATTGGCAAAAATGAATACGTAACTGGTGATAGTAATTGACACATACAAGAATAAGTGAAGTGTGGATGAATTGTTATTGTAATAGTTATACATGCAAGGGCGTCGCTACCACTTCACGAATCTATTAAACATTGCATAGAGCAATGTCTCTTTGTGTGGGCGAATGTCACGAGTCAGCATAGACTCGTGACGTAATTTGAATTACAGAGAGTTGGAAATTTCCATACTGGAGAATGTTCTAGAGTAGGGGAATATTCCATGACACAAAGGAGGTAGGAGTGGGTTCATGTAGGGTGCAGCTAGTCTTAATCTGCAGGTACTGGATTAGTAGCCAAAATTAGAAAAGGGTCAGGAAGGCCGGGTTCCAACTGAATTGCCACATCCAGTCCTATAGGTGTTCGCAGGTTAATTACAACTTGTATTAATCATTTATGCTACCAGGGTAACTTATGGTATTGCAAATGATCGTGAAGTGGAGGGAAATCATTGGGAATTATTAACACGCCATAGGTAAATTGAAATTGCAGGTATAACTCAAGTATAAGTGGGTACAATGTAATCGTAGCCAGTTAGGAAAAACGAACAAAGATAGGAGGAGGAGTCAGAGAAATTTTGAACCAGTTAAGGAGGAAGAATTGGGTCAGTTGGAACAGGACACTTGAAGGAAGGACACACTCGTTCGTCAGCTTCCCTTGCCTGAATTACCTCCACGTGCAGTGGGGAGTGATCAACGTAGACGCCGAATTCGTTGTATATTACACGATTTCACAAGGCTTTACAGTTGTATCTGACTAGTTGCATTGACGCTGGTTCAGTAAGTGAATTAAGGTGAGGGGGAGCTGGATCTTTGAAAATTACGAGTGTGTTGTGAGACTCTAAATTATTCCCAAGTGTGAGACATTAAGAAATATTCCAACTCGCGTAACAATTGATAGAATTACTACAAGTGTTAACGTAACCTAGACTATCGTCGCGAGAGCGAGAGGTAACGAGAGCGAGTAGCTAGTTAGCGTTGCGTGAGCGTGAGTTGTGTGTGTGTGTGTGTGAAATTTAATTATTCATGTTGGCATACTGGAGTTGAATAAATATAGAAAATTTGTAATTGGTTGTTTAAATGCACCAGTAGATTTGTTATCTATATAAATACATATATATCGGGAAGAACCCTTAACATAAAAATTTATTATGTGCGTGATGATTGAGGCCTAAACGGGGAGTTAACCCTGAGTACTTTCTTCGCTGCAGCCAACCAACGAAGATCATAAATTAACCGGGCAAGGTAAGTTGTAATTCTCATATTATAAATTACATTATCTAATCATTCTCACATCACCGTCACAGTGGTATCTCCAGTTATGCTAAGCTCACTCAACTCAAAGCCTATGTTTTTCGTCATCATCCCAGTGTTATTTTTCTTCAGGAAGCATTTCCAGGATGGCCGCTCGCTGCTGGGCAAGCTCCTCCCCTCTCAGGTTATGTGCCATATGTTCATCTGGTAAGGAATGATCTCCTGACTTACATACATAGCTCCTGCCACATCGCCTTCTCCGTACCTCCACTGATCCTGACATGACCATTCAGCTATTTGAGGTTCTACCTGGGAATGGAGTACTTCAACTATGTAATGTCTCGTCTGCCCCAGCTAGACTCACTCTTGAGGCTCTTCCTTCTCCAACAGTGCATGGTATGGTGTATATGGGAGATTTTAATGCTCGGCATTCTGATTTGGGTGATGGTTCTGACTCTATTAATCGTAAAAGTATTCGTCTCCTTTCATACATCCACAGGCATTATCTGACACACTGGCGGTGCCACTCATTGCCGGGGAGGTACTCTGGATTACATCCTCTTGTCTGGTCTGATAGCATCACAGGTCCAGTGCTTCTCCGTGCCAGACTTATTCTCTGATCACATCGCTCTTCGGTTTCATTATTCTCTACCTGCTGGGTCAAGTGCTTCAGCCACTCGTTTGCGTATTGCTGTGCCCCCTAAATATTGCCCGACTTACATCTTATTTATGACCCATGTATTCCCTACATTTGACATATCATCAGCTGAACAGCTGTACTCTGATCTTGTATCTGCTACTCATGACTTTTATAGGCTATATGTCTCCCGGTCACACCTCCAGCATCGCCATACTGGCCACTCCTGGACGCTGGATGCACGTATACAGGAGGCAAAGGAGGAGGCTGAACGTGATGGCTTATTGTTTCAAGCCAACCCAACCCCTGACCTCCTCCATCGTTACCAGATGTCTAGGGATGCTTTAGTTACCCTGCAGGAGTGTGCTCACACTGAGTCTTGGCAGCAGTTCATGGACAGCATCAACCAGCAAACAAGTGTGGCTTCTATGTGGCACCTCATCCGTAGGTTTGTTAAAATGACACCGGCCACTGCTCGTCATCACACTCCTGCCGACTATGCCAAACAACTTGTCGATGCCTGGTCAGAACAATCTACCCCAGCCAGTCTACCCATCCACATACAAGATGCACTAGCTTTCCGTGCTGTGTGCTGCTGTCCATTGGCTTCGTCTAATGTCTGCTCTGTTACAAGATGATGATGATGATGCAGAGGAGATAACTGAGTAGGAGTTGCTCTGTGCTTTCTCTCGGGGTAGAGCTTCTTCCCCTGGTGATGATGGTATTACTTATGCTGTGCTGTGCCTACTTCAACAAGTTCCTAGGAACCCTCTACTTCGACTGTACAATCTTTGTCTTCGTGACAGTTGTGTACCACGAGCCTGGACCAGCAGCACAATAATACTCATCCCTAAGCCGGGCACTGCGAAGTTCAGGCCTATTTCCCTTACTTCCTGTTTTTGTAGGGTTATGGAGAGAATCTTACTCAATCATCTCATGTACAGACTGCAGGATCGCCTTTCTCCATGGCTGTTTGGTTTCCTTCCCCAGAGGAGCACACATCACTGCCTAGTCGACCTGTACTCTCGCCTTTCCAGGGACAGTGTGGTGGCCTTCATTGACCTTCGAAGTGCCTTCGATGTTGCTAATAGAGACGTCATTTTGGATCAACTGGTTGACTTTGGGATAAAGGGTATTCTACTATGGTGGATTCGGGGCTACCTGAGTAACAGGACCTCCCTTGTATTTTTCAGTGGTGCACTCAGTCCTTTGCGCAGTTTTCATCTTGGTACGCCTCAAGGGGGTGTTCTCAGTCCATTGTTATTTAATATTCTGGTGCATCAGTTGCTCACTTCTCTCCCTGATATTCCTGGAACTACAATTACGTGCTATGCTGATGATATCTGTGTTAATTCTACCTCACCAAGGGATCTCCAGCGGTTTCTTGACTTATTCTCTGAGGCCTCCTCTCACTGTGGCATTATTGTCTCCCCAGATAAGAGCAGAATATTCACCTGCCGCCTTCCTCAAGCTCGGCCAGTGTTCACCATTGGAGGGACTGTCATTCCCATGTGTTCCCAGTACCGCTACCTGGGCGCGCCAGTCATTATTTGGCCCATTGTCCCTGCCAGACCTCAAGAACATCCCATTGTCCAGGACTTATTGGGTCGTCTCCAGCGCCGACTTACGCCACTTCAATGGCTCTCTAACCACTCCTCGGGCATCTCCTTCCCAGTAGCCAGGACTATCTATATTGCTTTTATCCGTTCAGTTGTTGATTACCTCTCCCCTGCTTTGATTCCACTTCCTAGGGCTTCTCTGGAAACTTTAGAAAAATTTCAGAATAGAGCAATGAGAATCATTCTCGGTTGTCCAATGTCGACCAGGATAGTGAACATTCAGCGTGAGTTGCGTCTTCCCCCGTTAGTGGAGAGAATTTATTGTAATGTTACTTGCTTCACTGTCAAGTGCCTCCATTTCCCACATCTTTCACCCCATTACTCTCAGTTAGTCAGGACTTCTCTTAGACCAAACTTCCCTGTTCCTCCCATACTGCCTGCTGGACGTACTCTTATAAGGTCTGTTTCCTCTATGCTCCGTAGTTTTAATATAGATATAATGGTGGCAGACGTCCCCCCAGGGCCCCCTCCATGGATGCTACCAACACCTGATGTGAGCTTTACACCTACTTCCAAGTCGTAACTGCCTTCTCTACAGCGGCAGTTGGCTCTGGAACACATAGAAACAGTGACTTCCTCCATCACAGATCCATACTGCCTCTACACTGATGGCTCATTGTAGGTGGATGGTACAGCAGGTTGTGCCGTTTTCTCGCCTGACCTGGAGTCACCTCCAGGACTCCAAACCTGCCCTTCATTCCCTCTCCTGTGATCAGCCCACACACTCTATTGTTATTCAGCAGATTTTATCGTTTTTGGCCTTATTGCGTTATCGTAACTTGATTGTCAAATTTTTATGGGTGCCATCCCATGTAGGTTTACGTCACAATGATACAGTTGACATACTCGCAAAGGAAGCCTGCCATCTGCCTCTTCGTGGTGTTGGACGTCCTCTCTCCCTGACATGTTACCTTTCTAGAGTTCGCTTCACCTCTCTCCTCCCTGTATGGCGACGCAGGGATGCAGAGAGGCCCTTCAGCATCTCCATCACCCATTACGAGTCTGACTGCCATAACAAATATTCCTACCGTCGTCGAGGCCTCATGGTTCGGAGGCACAATGTAGTCTTTGCTCGTTTGAGGCTTGGCTACCGGCCACCATGGCTGGTTGCTGGGATGCAGGGTGAACCTCCCTTTACTGAGTGTCGCTTGTATCGAGCGCCTCGTGCTAACACTATGGAGCACTATTGCCTGGCCTGCCCCACTGTCCGACACTTGCTGCCCCAGGGCCTGCCACTTGATGGGGTTTGTCGACACCTGCTGAACCATCAGGTTCTGGAGGAACTTCTGGTACGCCACCCTCGTTTTGGTGTATTCAAGTAGGTCATGATGTAAATATTTGTCTGTGTGCTTGTGCTCCATTCTGTTAGGTTTTCGTGGTGTGTGTGCTTGTGTGTGTGTGTGTGGTCATTGGGTTCTCGTGAGTCCCGCCTACCCTTGTGTACTGTTGTCTGCCTGTTGACTGACGCTACGGCGCAATGAATAAAAAAAAAAAAAAAAAAAAAACACGTCCAAAAGCTCTCAATAGATGTCACTCTTTATACAGATTTATCACTAACCAACTAACACTTCCAAAAGCTCTCAATAGATGTCACTCTTTATACAGATTTATCAGAGCCGTAGATATAGAGAGTTTGGCCAATCATCGGACAGGCGCCATGTTGTTACCCAAGTAGACAGACACACTCATAGCTTATTTTACGTGTCACAGTTTTGTAGGCAAAATAATGGTTAGATTGTAATCATATTACATTTTACAACATTATGCTTAAGGGGGTACTTAATTTTTGTTACATTGGAGTGTCTTGATTCCTCCCAAGTATACATATGCCAGGAGAAAGGACCAGATGAACAAAAATCATGGTGTTCTGTTGCATGGAATAGTTTGGAGGAATCATTTGCTCCACATTTACCAACACTATACTTCCCACTTAACATAACATTAGACAATGCAATTGAATATAAGGGAAAATGTTCTTTTTGGTGAATTGGAGTGCCTTCATTCCTCCAAAGTATGAGGGTTTAGTAGTACAGTTTATCGTATTATACAGTACAACTTCTACTGGTATAATTACCATGTTAAAGTGCTTTTTATATTTGTAATGGTATTTTACTGTAAGCAGGGTAAATGAAGAAATACAGTACCGGTACAGTATAGGCAATGCCTTGAAAATTGTAGTACTGTAGTTACATTTGTAGATACAAACTACCAGTAAGAAATCCATTAAAACTAAAAAGATGAGTATTCGTTACTATAATTATAATTATACACATATGTTATATAACTGTATCAAAACTAACCTTGTGTTATAATATTACCTAAGTTTAAGGGGAAATATTCTTTTTGGTGAATTAGATTACCTACATTCCTCCAAAGAATGAGGGTTTAGTAGTACAGTTTATTGTGTTATACAGTACAACTTCTACTGGTATAATTACCATGCTAAACGGCTTTTTATATTTATAATGGTATTTTGTGATTTCAGGACAAGCATATAAAAATATGAGAATAAACTATGAGTACTTCTCAAAGGTAAAATTAACATTAAAAATTACGTACTGTATAATAAGGTTACAGTAAGGTACAGTCGGCGGCAAATGTCCTGTCGCCTCCTTCAGCGCTTCTTGAAGGATAACATAAAGGCTAATTATCGAACAACCACTTTCACCAATATAGAATTACACTATCCACCGATTAATTACAAATCCTCTCTTACTTTTTCAGTTTACGAGCCTGTGAAGCTTATAATTCCATACTTACTTTATGACTAGGCCGATTTGGCGACAGGACATTTGCCGCCGGCTGTACTATGGTGCACAAAAGTCGTGTCCATTGCCCAGCCACAGTAAGATTTCGAATAGCCAGATTCTAATATTTCGAAACACTTGGGAAAATGCTCTGGTCTGGCAACAGATGTCGCCTATCCTGCATGGACATCAACAAGTGACTTAAGCAAACAATAATGCATTGAATTGTGTGGTATACAATAATCTCTATGCCCCGTTGTGGATTTTTTTTTTTTTTTAAGTAGTATTTATATAATTATAGTTTCTACCATCAGTGTAATTTTTATGATGTTCAGCACATAACATTTACGGTTATTTAACACACTTCCAAATATACAAAGTGTGAGTATTGTAATGGGATGTTTAAACATTGCAGACCTAATGAGTTGTGTAACTCCTTGGTCTCCATTTTCCTGTGGGTCTTCCAGCTTTAGATTGAGGGAAAGCCAATGCAAGACCATTAACCCCCAGAGTCCGGGCAGCGGGATTTCCCGCTCGGTCGACAGAGGCCGGGCAGCGGGAAATCCCGCTCTGTCGACAGAGTCCGGGCAGCGGGAAATCCCGCTTTTGGTAATTTATGGGGAAAAACGCCAAATTTGTCGGGATTTTTTTTGATCTGGCTATACTTCACCACCAGACCTTTTCATCCCCACATTCAATCAGTGTGTGCTTGACCGTGACAATGGCTGGTCGTAGTGAAGAAAATACGGGCTCGTTCGATTCGGTGCATCCTACCGCGCTGCCAGGCGCACCCGCTCCTGTAACCTCCACTCCGCGGGTGCAACCAGCTAGATTGCGTCATGCACCTGCAAGGTTGTCAGATTCTGCAATAGGGCGGGAATTGGAGAATCTGGCAGACCTTTCATATGGGAGTGACGACCTGGACAGCTACTCTGATACTGAATGGCAAGCTGACGAATCAACTGAGGAAGATGTCTGTGTAGCGGTGACTTCCATCACAGCTCTTCCCTCAACTTCAGCCTTGCATGATGTGTCAGAGGTTACAGCCCCTGTTGCAATTCCGTCCACCAGTGGGGTGGGAGGTAGTTTGGGAGACACTCTCTTGTCTCCCATTCCTACAACATCTGGCGTGGGAGGCAGGAAGAGGTCTACTCCTGCTTCAACCTCCAAACCTCGCTACGTCTCCACTCCCATGGGCAAGAGGCCGAGGAGGAGGTTAGATTTTTCGTCTTCCTCTTCCTCGTCGGACGAGGATGCGTCGCAAAAAGTGGTGGTAAGAGGGAGGAGAGTAGGAGTAAGAGGGAAGGGTAAAGGAAGGGGGAAGAGGACAAAGGCAGCTTATCTCTCCCCTACAGTTGACCCTGATAGCCCGCCCCCCCGTGACCTGACGCCACCTCCCCCACCACCACACTCTCCCTCTCCTCTCGTGCCTGACGACTCACTCTCGCCTGCCCCTGGTACCGCTGCACCACCACCACCACCACCACCACCACAACAACAGCAACGCGGCGCACCTCGTCATAGACCCGCTGATCCCTATGTGTGGACGGATTGCGATGAATTTGCGCCTGATATACCTATCTTTGACGACAGTCATTCAGGTATACAGGCCGCATTTCCCTGTCGTCAGAGGTCATCAATATTAGATTATTTCACTGCCTTTTTTGATATAATATTGATGACTTACATGATGCAGGAGATAAACACCTTCAAACAACTCTCTGTGCAACTCAGCAATAGACCAGGCAGGGAACATAGTAAGATGTTGCAATGGGCTGACGTCGATATTGCTGAGTTGTATGTGTGGTTAGCTTTGACCATGATGATGCCTCATGTCAAGAAACATCGCCTCAAGGACTTCTGGAGCACACACGCCCTGATATCCACACCTGCGTTCGGGAAATACATGTCCAGGGACAGGTATAGGGACATTTTGTCCTACCTGCACTTCGCCCCCAACATGGGTCCACACCCGAACGACAGGCTGTGGAAAATTAGGCCAGTAATGTCTATCCTCCAGGAGAAAATACGAGCATTTTTTCGACCATTCCAGAAAGTGGTTATCGACGAGTCTCTGGTGCTGTTCAGGGGAAGACTGTCCTTCATCCAGTACATCCCGTCAAAGAGGCATAGATTTGGCATCAAATTCTATGTCATCTGCGACTGTAAGACTGGCTATGTGTTGGATTTTATACTCTATTCAGGTACGGATGTGGATGTCCCGGCCGACGACCCTCTTGGCTTCAGCGGGAGTGTTGTCAAGGCACTCATGGGGGATTACCTTGACAACAACCACATCCTGTACACTGATAACTATTACACCTCTCCAGCACTTAGCCAGTTTCTCCTGCAGCACCAAACAGGATCCTGCGGAACTATTCGTGTCAACAGGAAGGGGTGGCCAGCATTCCCTCTCACCCGGAGGGGCGACTGCTTCAAAAAGAAATGTGGGAACATGCTGGCCATCAAATGGCACGATAAACGCCCCGTCAATATGCTCACCACCGTGAACAGGGGCGTGATGCAGGATTCTGGGAAGACTGAGCGCGGCACAGGTGATACCATCTACAAGCCTGATGCTGTGCTCGATTATAACATCAATATGAGACTCGTTGATAAGTCAGACATGATGGTGAGTTCCATCGATTGTCTGAGAAAAACTTGTAAGTGGTACAAGAAGGCTTTCTTCCACCTTCTTGATGTCACAGTGCTGAACTGTTATATACTCTACCTCCAGCATCACCCTGACTCCAAGTTGGCACTCCGGGAATTCGAGCTAGAGTTGATATCTCAGCTCCTGGAGAGGTTCAGCACTGTGCAACCACAGCAAGGCAGACAGGCAGCGGCACAACGGCCTGACAGGTTGCAGCAGAGTGGCTATATGGCTCGCCACTACCTCACTAATCTGCCACCGTTGCCGTCAGGACGTCCAGGCTCTCGTCGCTGCTATGTTTGCAGGCACACAACACGTCACCCCCAGAAGTCCAAGGAAACTCGCTTCTGGTGCAAGGAATGTTGTGTGCCGTTATGCCCTGGAAACTGCTTCTCAGACTACCATATATTGGAATATATATAGAAGCAGGAAGTGATGGGAGTATGCGAATAAAGTGACAGTGACACTTGGTGACAGTGACACTATTTAGGCTATAAGAAAAGTGAGAGTGACACATTTGTACATATATTTTAGGCTGTAGTGACGTGATAGTGACACATTTGTACTTATTAGGCTATAAGAAAAGTGAGAGTGACACATTTGTACATATATTTTAGGCTGTAGTGACGTGATAGTGACACATTTGTACATATATTTTAGGCTGTAGTGACGTGATAGTGACACATTTGTACATATTAGGCTATAAGAAAAGTGATAGTGACACATTTACGCATAGAAAAAATTATAATAAAAAATTTAAAACAACAAAATACAAAAATATATAGAAAATAAGGATAACAGTGATAGTGACACATTTATATTTACGTTGAACATGAACAAATGGTGCGAATGACACTGAAAATGTTTCGCGTAAATACTGTACATAACTCCCACGCTTCTCTCCAGGGCATAAAACCACTCTGGAATGGTCAGCTAACCACACAAATAATACAGGGGCTGTAATGGTAGGATGCACACGAACCGTACGACGTGTCGCCTGGGGGAGGCAAGTGTTGCGTCATTCTGCCGGCGGCCATCTTTTCTCCACCCACGCCAGTCCTTGTCAGAGCCACGCTCACAAAGCGAACGCAGCCTCGCTCTCACGGGAAAAGTGACCTCCATTCCTCACTTGATTTCTCGGTAATGGAGTGTCCTAGAGAGCTAGGGTTGGTTTTAATGGAAAGAGGAGGAGTTGATGGTGAGTACACAATCAAATTTAAGTTGTTCAGTATTGTAGTTTAGACGTAGGGAGTAAGAGAAGTAGAGTGATTTTCCGGGAAATACCCGGACAGGCAGGATTAAATTAAGTATTGGCCCCGTACACACAGCACGTAATTTCATTCTTGGCCCGGCCCGGAGGGGTTAATGATGCTGCTACGGCCACCTCACGTTCCCTTGCGTGAGTTGTAGACCAAAGCCTGACTCAGTCTTATGTATCAGCATGAGCTGATACAGCTATGTGCAGTAATATTTGTTCTAAAGGATTTAAGTTATTCAGATTTTAACTCGTTTTATCTTTTGGTATCACTCCATATCATCTTATCTCTTATTAGTTAAATTAACCATCTCTAACGTTATCAGAAACGTGGTAATGCTCCAGTCTCATACAACCTGTCTCATCCAGCCCCCACCTCCTCCAGTTCCCCTCTCCCTCCTCTAATTAATTCTTCCCTCCACCCTCCCAAGACATCAAAGGGCGACATCTGTTAGCTGATCATAGCATTTCCTCAGCTGTTCCGAAACTTCAAACTCAGTTTACTTGAATTCTCACTGTGGCTGGGTAATGGACACAACTTTTGTGCACCATAGTATCTGACATTTACATATATATATAGAAGAAATAATCCCTCTGGTCTTGGTTTTTCTATTCACTGATAAGTTAATTAATTAAGTATACAATAATTTATAAAACTATGTAAAAGATTATTAAAGTTTGAAAGAAAGCTATAGTAAGTGTTGGCACTGTACTAACCGAGCAGAGGAACGAGTTGTTGTTTGGGCTCCAATCTTGTCTTTTGACTTTATTTGCCCAAAGCTGCCTCCTTTGGGTATCTCTTGGGAACCTGTGCATTGTTTTGCCCATTCCTGGGTGCATTGAACAACCCCATGCTGAACAACAAGGCATTTTTTACTGTGACTATAGGGAGGCTGACGGTGACATTGGGTAACAACATGGCTCCTGTGTGTCCCGTGACCGCGTTCAACCAATCAGCAACCAGCTCGATTGGAACCTAGTTGGCCAAACTCTCTATATCTATGGCTCTGTTAGAGATTTATCACCAACCAACCAACACTTCCAAAAGCTCCCAACAGATGTCACTCTTTATATAGATTTATCACTGACCAACCAACACTTCGATCCAAAAGCTCAAAACAGATGTCACTCTTTATATACAGTAGATTTATCACCAACCAACCAACACTTCCAAAAACTCTCAACAGATGTCACTCTTTATATAGATTTATCACCAACACTTTCAAAAACTCTCAACAGATGTCACTCTTTACATAGATTTATCACTAACCAACCAACACTTCCAAAATCTCTCAACAGATGTCACTCTTTATATAGATTTAACACTAACCAACCAACATTTCCCAAAACTCTCAACAGATGACACTATAGTTCTTTGGTTTAAATACCGAGATACTTGAGACGGGGCAGCGAGTGGAGTAAGGGTACCAACTGAGTAACGTGGGTACCGTCTGACAAGGAGAGGGAGAGGTATCTGAGACTTGGTGATATGCTTTCCATTCCTCTTGTCCACTGTCCTTTAAACGTAACCATCCCAGAGCTGTGCAAATATAAAAATAAACAAATAAAATATATATAGATTGATTTGATGATGAAAGATGAAAGATATAATATTCCTGCAGCAGCCACGGCTCACCGACAATGTAGCAGCCACATATATGGCCACTCTAGTAACCACATAATTATATGGCCACTCCTGTAGCGCCAGTTATACCACTCTATATCCCTGTGTCTATTCATAGCCAAACGGGTTCACTAATTCCTGACCCAGACAGACCTAAGCAGCCCTTGGGAGCATGCCTGCCTTCAGCCAAGCCGCAGTATCCATTCCCCATGCCATGCTGACTCATCCATGGGAACGTCTACCTGCCCATGCACATGGGTCAGGCTATCACGTGATAACGCCTCATCCGGGACCTGGTTCAGACCTTATATAAGGGCCCAGGCCTGCTGGGACAATCACTTACATTCGAGCACTGGAAAGAGAAGGTCCTGCCTGCTGCCACACCTGTCTGCCGCCACACCTGCCTATCCGTGTTCCCGTCTTGATCACACGGCCATCTTCCTGCCTCCAGACGACTCTCCTGCAGCAGTCACAGCTCACCGACGGCACGGCACACCAGCATACTACCATATTCTGTGTGACCCTCGTGTACTACCAATAAACTGTACTGTGTATACTAGAGTCTCTTCACCCCGGGTTATGACGCAAGGGCTTCCTTTACGTTATAAAAATGAGGAGGAATTTTTTTATTTATAAATTGATTTGATAATGAAAGAGGACAATTTATATATTTATAGATTGATTTTATGATGAAAGAGAAAACATATTATATTTTTAAATTGATTTGATGAAAAAAGAAGAGGGAAATTTTTATTTATAAATGGATTTTATGATGAAAGAGAAACCATTATATACTTATAAATTGATATTATGATGAAAGATGGAAGAATATTAATTTATAGATTGCCATGATTCCTACAAAGTATGCCAGGAAAGAGGACCAGATTAATTAACATAAATATTGGTGGCCTGTTGTTTGGAATAGACTGGAGGAATCGGTTTTTTAATTTAGATTTATAAACACTCAACTAACCCTCTTTATATTGGTAACAGTGAGAGACAGAAAACCCACACAATCAGAGGTAGATGGTAACACTGAGAAACATTAACTAGAACAATGGTAACACTGAGAGACAGTAACAGTAACATTGGTAACAGTGACATTAACATTAATATTGGTAACAGTGAGACAGTAACATTGGCAACAGTGAGACAGTAACAGTAACATTGGTAACAGTGAGACAGTAACAGTAACATTGGTAACAGTGAGACAGTAACAGTAACATTAGTAACAGTGAGACAGTAACAGTAACATTGGTAACAGTGAGAGACAGTAACAATAGTAACACTGAGAGACAGTAACAGTAAGAGATAGTAACAATGAGAGTGAGAGACAGTAACAATGAGAGTGAGAGACAGTAACAATGAGAGTGAGAGACAGTAATAATGAGAGTGAGAGACAGTAATAATGAGAGTGAGAGACAGTAACAATGAGAGTGAGAGACAGTAACAATGAAAGTGAGAGACAATAACAATGAGAGTGAGAGACAGTAATAATGAGAGTGAGAGACAGTAACAATGAGAGTGAGAGACAGTAACAATGAAAGTGAGAGACAGTAACAATGAGAGTGAGAGACAGTAACAATGAGAGTGAGAGACAGTAACAGTGAGAGTGAGAGATAGTAACAGTGAGAGTGAGAGACAGTAACAATGAGAGTGAGATACAGTAACAATGAGAGTGAGAGACAGTAATAATGAGAGTGAGAGACAGTAACAATGAGAGTGAGAGACAGTAACAATGAGAGTGAGAGACAGTAACAGTGAGAGTGAGAGATAGTAACAGTGAGAGTGAGAGACAGTAACAATGAGAGTGAGATACAGTAACAGTGAGAGTGAGAGACAGTAACAATGAAAGTGAGAGATAGTAACAGTGAGAGTGAGAGACAGTAACAATGAGAGTGAGAGACAGTAATAATGAGAGTGAGAGACAGTAACAGTGAGAGTGAGAGACAGTAACAATGAGTGAGAGACAGTAACAATGAGAATGAGAGACAGTAACAATGAGTAAGAGACAGTAACAATGAGATTGAGAGTGAGAGATAGTAACAGTGAGAGTGAGAGACAGTAACAATGAGAGTGAGAGACAGTAACAGTGAGAGTGAGAGACAGTAACAATGAGAGTGAGTGAGAGACAGTAACAGTGAGTGAGAGACAGTAACAGTGAGAGTGAGATAGTAACAGTGAGAGTGAGACAGTAACAGTGAGAGTGAGAGACGGTAACAGTGAGAGATAGTAACAATGAGAGTGAGAGACAGTAACAGTGAGAGATAGTAACAATGAGAGTGAAAGACAGTAACAATGAGAGTGAGAGACGGTAACAGTGAGAGACAGTAACATTGAGAGTGAGAGACAGTAACAGTGAGACAGTAACAGTAACAGTGAGTGAGAGACAGTAACAATGAGAGTGAGAGACAGTAACAATGAGAGTGAGAGATAGTAACTCACCTTGATAAGAGTGTCTGGATAGAGGCATTAGGAGTGTAGGTAGGATTAGGATGGTACCACAAATCCCACAGTTCGAGGGTGTATGTGTATCGAACCAGACTATCTACCAGAGGGGTCAGATTAGGTGGCTTACCATCGATGCTAATCCTCACTTTTGTTGGTGTAAGGTAAGGGAGGAGAGCAGAGTATGCAATCACACGTCCATCCTTTACATTTATACTTGGGTGACTGGATATACTACTAATGGAACTCCATAAGCCTTGGAATGGTAGGGCGTTACTTGCAATGGCAGTTAGGACGGCAGGTGAGGCTTTAGTGTCCTCAACCAGGTCTAACCATTGCTCTCTATTCCTTACTCCGGCGTCACGAAGGAGTTCCACTACCTCTACAACCATGTGGTTAGGCACTGGGTCTATGTGTAGGTGTAGAAGTCCTGCCAAGTGCTGCAAAACATTCTGGTACATTTTCAGGTCAGTAATAATCGAGGCCAAGGTGTCGTTCAGTACTTTCCTTATACTGGAACGTTTCATCATTGGTCGTGACATCAACCGAGAGGAAGTTGTGTATACCTGATGATATTTCCTGAGTGATTCTACAATGTGTAAAGCTACATAGTAATCCTGTAGGCCTTTATGAGGTGCTGAGTATTGCTGAAGTCCAAGTTTAATGCATTTTGAAGTGAGGAAACCCCCCAACATCTCCTCATCTGGCAACCCTCGATTCATAGCTTCACTTCTGAGACGCCTTACTGCTTCGGGAGTAAGAACCAATTGATTGAGAGAGAGTGCCACCAGCAGCTCTTTGCATAACACTTCCTCCAACTCGTCTATCAAATCACTTATGGTGGCTTGACTCATATCACACGTAGCCTGGTGATTGGATAACCTTTGCTGGAGTTTCATCTTAGAGAGACGATGAGTGTGGTAATAGAGTTCAGTCTGTGTAGTGGTAATACCTAAAGCATCAGGGTCTTGGTCCCAAACCCAGGCTGATAGTAATAAGTTGAGTGGTATACGGAAGTGTTCCAGTTTAACCTTCTCTTGCATCAGCTGTACTAATTGGTTTGTGTGTCGTCCACTGTGAGTCTGTTGTTGTAATATTCTATGATTCTTTTCAACAAATTCTACCCTCTTATTTTCAAGGATACCCATTATACTGGTATGTGTAATAGGGATGGATGAACCAGCCATGTTTTCAAAGTAAGGGCTTCGTTCAGGTCTCGAAGTACAAATAAGGGTTGCATCAACACCATGTAACTGATGCAACACACCAGATCACAGGAGGGTTTGGTGGCTTCATCCAGACCATCAATTAGGACCAGAATGCGACACTGAGCCAGAAGTGGTTTGGTGTTAATGCCAAACTGAGTAAATGTAGTGGGAAGATATTTCTGTACCAGTGATTCATAACTATTAGTGGATGGATCACGACACACTACATGTAACAACACTTGATATGTATCCAGCTCCTTGATGGTACCCTGGCCTCCACACCACTCTTGTAACATGAGTGTAATAAGTGTTGTCTTACCTGATCCGGCAACACCTTCCAGCAACACTACCCTGCGGCCTGGAACATTATGTATCTCAATGAGGAAGTCTTGGTACGACACAACACAAGCTCTTCTATTTGTCCAGTGCTTTATTTCTATGTCAGTGAAAACAAGAGTCACATCCAAGGCCAAACTACTACCAAGGATGAATGACACTGGGTTGAAATGTAACATCATCTTTAGGATCGTCTTCAACTCTTCTTGACATTCACGTTGTAGATCATACAACATGTTACCATCTCTTATACTCGCCAAGTTATCTTTAATCTCTTTAATTAGTTCATTTCTCTCTGTGGTTTTCATAGAGTGATGGTAGCGATGGTGTAAAGCATTCACTGTGTCGATTAGTAACTTACATAAGTTCTTTTCCCTACTCTCAAACTCTGCCTTAGTTATGCTTAGCGATCCATGCATGGCGCCATTCCTTTGCTGTTTTATCATATATACACAGTTCTCCAGTTCGTTACCATTAGTCCACCAGGAAGGGTTATCTAGTGCTACAACACCCTCACACGCCAGCTTAATACACTGTACCAAAAGCGTGATATCAAACTCATCCCCACTGGTATTGACTTTAATTAATCATAGCCTTTTGGCTTAGATCAAATTTGCGTTGATTGGCATTGGCGTTGACGTAATTGACGGGGTAGTCTGAAGGTAGGCTTTTGAGATATGTAATGACGTCTACACCTGGATCTTTATGAGGGGTACCAAGCCGAAACACTTTGTAAAGGACAACACGAGATACACAATAGTGCACATGTATTATTTTCAGACCATATTTTACCTTACCAATTTTAGTGGTAGTGGTAGTGGTGGTGGTTGAACTGGTAGTGGTAGTGGTGGTGGGTAGACTTGAAGTGGTAGTGGAAGTGGTAGCAGTGGTGGTGGTGGTAGTGGAGGTAGATTGACTTGGAGTGGTAGCGTTGGTGGGTGGACTTGGAGTGGTAGTGGTAGTGATGGTGGTAGTGGAGGTGGGTGGACTTGGAGTGGTAATGGTGGTAGTGGTGGGTGGACTTGGAATGGTAGTGGTGGTGGTAGTGGGTGGACTTGGAGTGGTAGTAGTTGTGGTGGGTCGACTTGGAGTGGTGGTGGTGGTAGTGGGTGGACTTGGAGTGGTAGTAGTGGTGGTGGGTGGACTTGGAGTGGTAGTAGTGGAGGTGGGTGGACTTGGAGTGGTAGTGGTGGTAGTGGTGGGTGGACTTGGAATGGTAGTGGTGGTGGTAGTGAGTGGACTTGGAGTGGTAGTAGTGGTGGTGGGTGGACTTGGAGTGGTAGTGGTAGTGGGTGGATTCATGGTAGTGGTAGTAGTGGTGGTAGTTGTGGTAGTATATAATCGTGAAAAAGACAACACTAAAATTACATAAATATAATTGTTCAAAATCGTATACTATAATTAAGATTCGTAAGTTTCATTTGTTTTCAGTCAATAAAATAATAATCTTCTTGGAATACACGTTTTCTTTTGATTTTCAATTGCACTGATAAATACAAGTCAATATAATCGTGAAAATAATAACACTAAAATCACATGTTATTATTGTTCCATTTTGTTTACTATTAAGATTCGTGTTTTCATTTGTTTTCAGTCAATTGCACTTATGATTATAATGTATTTATTGAGAGAGAGAGAGAGAGCGTGTGTGTGTAGTAGGAGAGTGTGGAACGAGACTGAATGCTAGATACAGCTGTTTAGGCAGTTTAGCTTGGGTTGCTTGGGGAAGTGTGTGCATATGTGTGTGTGTTTATTTGTGTGTGTGTTTGTGTGTGTGTGTGTGTATCTGTGTCATATACGGGGATATATCCATGATATAACCGGATATAACCGGCAGTCTGCCTCGCACACCAGGTGTCACAACTTCAATTCCATACACCTTCTTTACAAACTCCACACCTTGCATTCTCTCTACATGTCCAAACCATCTCAATGTATTACGCTTCACTCTCTCAACCACTCCACATTCAATACCAATTGCCTTCTCACTCAAACCACATCTCTCATACACATTCATTACTTTCTCCATCCCACCTAGTAAGTCAACATGCTTCTCTCATGTAACTCATTTCCACTGCACCTATTCTCGACTGATGAGCCATACTCCATGTCCATGTCTCCGACGCATATGTCAGTGTTGGCAGGATTATACTATTTCGTAGTCCCCTTTTCACTTCCATACTCACTCTTCTACCCTTAATAATAATCCCCAGTGATCCTATGACCTGCCTACCCCTCACTGCTCTCTCCCTAATTTCTCCTTCCATACTTCCATATTTACACAGATCTGTACCCAGGTACTTAAACTCCTTCACTTTCTCCATCATCTCACCCCTCAGAGTTATCTCACACTTCGTCCCAGTTGGTACTCCCACTCTGTAAGGTGTAGCAAAGACAATCACTTCAGTCTCTGCTCTCTCAAATACCTTCACTTTACTTTTACCCACATTCACCTTCAGTTTCCTTCATTTGCACACAGACTGAAACTCGTCTACCACTCTCTGTAACTCCCTTTCACTCTCAGCCATCAACACAGTGTCATCCGCAAATAAACTTGCCACCAAGGACCAATTTACTTCATTCAGCCTTAATTTCACCCCCAGACCATTCACTTTGGCTTTCATCTCATACAACCATCCATATGTATATATTGAACATCCATGGTGGCATAACACACCCCTGTCTCAGCCCTACACTAATATTAAAACTCTCACTTAGATCTCCCTCTACCCTTACATATGCTTGTGCATCTGCATAAAAGGTCTCAATGCCTTTCAGCAAAGACCAGGGTTGCCAGGTGCTACAACACTCACATGACATCTATGAGCATGTTTTATGGCATTTTTTGGCAAAATCAGGCAGTCTTCTCAGCATTTACAAAAGAAAATAGAAAACTCAAATATAAGCACATATCTCCCATAGTTTATTAGAGACATGGTCAAGGCTATTACATACGAGCAAAGAATTACACTATAGTATTGCTATAGGCTTTCACTCAACACCTGCAGAAGTGCTTCTTCATCTTCACTGACGTCTGTATCCCCTACTGGAATTTCACGTGGGTTATAATACATAGTCACATTGAATCTACTTTGCATCTCTCCTGATACATGAAAATCCTTGCAGCAGGAATTATTTAACATCAAATGTGACCTAACATCAAGATACTATTCAAAAGTTTGTACCCTACTTTGTTTCTTACCTTTGTCTTAACTAAGGTAGCCTGACTAAACACTCTTTCAACAAAGGCATTTGATATTGGTAAACATAATTTAGTCTAGACCAAAGCCGATAAAGTTCTAAAGCAATAAACTCCTGCTGCATTCTTGAAATTATGGACATAGCACCAAAAGTTTACTTGGTCTTTACTTGGTAAGGTCAATCACAGTCCCTACATTTGCCCAATCACATATCCTGATATTTATATATTGATTTTCTAACACATTACAATCCACATCAGTAGTGTTAAATTCTGACAGGTTCAGATAATGAAATTTTACATAATTATTTACTCTGCGAGAGAAGAATATCTGGATGCAAAGCTTGCAATGTACAAAAAAACTTGAATTTATCTGCCAGCCTTTTGGATACTTTATCAACTGCAGTCCTCAAAAACTTCAGACATCGATATTTTATGTCCATTATTTTTTCCTTTGATAAATTTATTTCTGATAGTTCCTGGTAGAATTTAGCTCCAAAGAGAATGTCTGTTCTTGGTTTGAGATGTGTGTCTTCAACCTTTCCATACATCCTTACAAATTCATCCTTACAGATTCTACTTCTTAAAAAAATGTAAAATGCATTTAAGTCCCTGAATAATTTACACTGATCAGCATTTGTATGTTGAAAGGCAGCATTAATTTGCTCAAATTCATTTATGAGTGGAGAGGCAAATAGTAAATACACATAATTTAACCAATCATTTAACATATCAAGCAATGTTTTGCAACTGTAGTTTTTGGTATATCTAATGGACCTGAAATAAGCTGTGAGTTCATGCCACTGTGTGATAACTGAATAAATTACTTTCCCAGTCACTAACCATCTTGTCTCTGATGGACTGAGAAACCTAGAGGTATGCAAATTTGGTATGTTAGCATTCATTACATGAAACAGTCTCTCCTATTCACTTCTCCTTTCACAACTAAATTTAAACCACTTTGCAATTTCACTAAGCAAAAATGTTAGATTTGAAGGCAGTTCACCAAAAGCATACTTTCCACTCAGACTTAAACTGTAGCAAATGCATTTGACCAAAATACAATGGGGAGAATGTTCTCTTATCTTGGTATATACAGAGTTATGAATTCCACAAAGATTGGATGCACCATCAGTACCATAGTCCAATAATATTACTTAGTGGGACACTGTTCATCAAAGTAGGACTTTTTGTCTGAAAATAGGGCTAAAGCTGTACATGAGATAACTGGAAGTAAAGTCAAGAAGTTTGTTACAATGGATGTAGTCTCCTCTTTAAAATATCTTATACACATACATAAGTGCTTGGAAACTGATATGTCCGTTGCCTCATCAATGATAAGAGAAAATGGCCTGTGTTGTATGTCTTTGATAATGGAGTCAGGAAGATATTGAGACAGTAAGGAAGCTCCTTATGCATCTACTCGGGTGAACAGACTCTAGAATACACGGTACAGTTTATTTGGTATGGGGGAAGGCCAGTCTGCCGATGTTGTGTCGTGGAGAGTCGGTAGTTACAGTGTGGCTTGTGTAGTAGTGTAGGGCAGGGGGACAGTGTGTGGACGTAGTGAGAACACGTGGACTGCAGGTGTGTGATGATGGCAGGTACGGTTGGTCCTTCCTCCTTAGTAGCTCGCTGGATAGTCTCTCTCACAAGCGCCGCTCCGCTCTTTTATATCTTTGCTCTAGGTTCCCATATGTAGCATCATTCACGTGATCACGAGGTAGACTGACTTCATAATGCTGTCCCTCCTTTTTATCTCCCTCTTATTCCTCGTAGTACAGGGTCATCCAGGCCTAGAGCAGTTTCCTTGCTTCTTCTTTAATTCTTCATTCTGCACTGGACAATATTGGCCATAACACTGCGTTTTCACTGTGAAGTATGGGAAGGATGGAAAGGGCCTGGGGCAAGTACGGCTGGCAATATGTCTGAGCCCATCACCAGTCTTCTCAAACAGTGATACATGACTCCTTTGCACCTGTTAATAATATTGTCATTATTAAATTTAAAGAAAAACAGTTTTTCTCCTCAGAAAGCTCGCGGAAAATTGATAAATAGCTACTTTGCAATAACGGACCCTGAGTATGGGTGTTATATAGTAGATATATAAGTAGGTATAAAAGGATAGGTGTGTATGGAAGTACGCATGAATGCAGATAAGTAACTAGATAAGGTAGCAAGTACCGTATATATTAATATGTAATCAGATAATTATGTAAGTAGGTATATAATTACTTATGAAGGAGAAATGGAAGAATAAATGTAGGTATATAATTGGTTAATATATACTAGAGGAAATACAGTAAGTTGATACATTTGTAAGCAGATACTTTATGAAGTAGGGAAATTGGTTTGTAGGTATTAAAATAGATATATAAATATTTCTAAATGCATGCAGCAGAATGGATGTTAGTACGTACAGTCGCAAACAATAATAATCATCCACATATAGTGAACTCAGACAAATTGATATCTAAAGTTTTCACGTTTTCTTACTATGTAGTTGTTTTGAATAGTCAGTAATTGCTCTTAATGAGATAGAAGATGGTAGTTAACCTATTTATTAGAAAGTTTCTCAGCTTAGAAACAGGGAAGCTGGTAAACGTTTACATGAGTCACCCCAATGTGGATGATTATTATTATCCGTGACTGTACACTTGCAATCCAAAATTTGTATCCAGGTCTTGTTGAAGTTTCGAATCATTTGACATACCAGTGAACCAATTATAACGCTTATCCTGTTTCATAATTGCTTGTGGTGGCCTAATACTCGATCAGGCTATTCGAAGCAAGCCTGGATACATATTTTGGATTGCGAGTGTACATAAGTACTGTACATTTAAGTTAGCTTTAAGTAAAGTATGTAGGTTTTGGTGCATGTACAGTACTGAAAATATATGAAAGTAGGTAATTATGCGTAAGTATGTCTAACCTTTTGAAAAAAAAAAAAAAAAAAAAAATAATAATAATAATAATAATATTAGGCATATCGACTTGAAACTTTCTGTGTGTAATCAAGATATCAATACTGGCATTACCGGAAATATGTGAATGTGGTACGTCATGACGTAATGAGGGCGTGATGATGTAATGACTTCCTGTGTCATGAATATTTGCACTAGAGATACCAAAATTTGCAGATAAATATTCTAGTTCCAAACAAAAATTCGTGTGGATTTATTTTTTTTAATTTCCCAATACAGTATACAAGGTGTCTCACGAGTTTTGACCAAAAACTTGGCAAATGTATCCTTAAGTAATTCTAAGAAAAAAAATACTCTATTGATATATTGGTTTTCTAGTCTATATTAAAAGTAATTAAAACAATTAAATGTGTGCCCGTCTTGTGTTGTCAAATGGCGGTGAGCATTGGAGGGAGTGGAAGCCTAATATCGTTTCCGGACCAAAGAGGCCTTATTTATTTCATCTTAATAAGTTTTATCATGATTGCAATATTTATGTGATGTTCTATAACGTACATTGAATCATATTTTCAATGCAGAGGGATAATACCAGGCCCCTATAAATAATATTAGACGAAATATGATTAATATCTTTTGGAGGTTAGATAAACTCATCCGACATAATGCTACCTGCAAGTCTTAGCATTTCCCTACATTTCACGGATTTCTTCTGACACTCAAAGTATTTATTTTATAAAATAAAACTAAATTATAGAATGAAGGTATGTCAGTAATCTACAAACATGTGTATTTACAAGCAATTCCAATTAAAATGCTATTTTTGGCAATCTTTTAAATCCAAAATTATCTTGTTTTGTGGTACGGGCCCTTAAAGTATTTACTACCATGTATTTTTCATGACCATCATTATTTTTTCATGACTTTTTCTTTCATAATTGCAGTCATTTTCACACACAAAACATGTCAATACATAGTAATATTGTAGACAAGTTTTTAGTTCTTTAGACAAAATGTTTACTATGGTGTAGCATTTCAGAGCTCACCATTAGCCTGCATGTGGTAACGGTAAGTCGGATGTCTCAAATATGATGTTGGGAAAATTTCTAGATGTTTCTAGGCCCATTTGGCATTTGGATGTTTTGAATGTATTTTGACCCCCCCCCCCCCCACCCCTCTCCCCGTAAGTAGACATTTCAGTATGTTTTTATGTCTGTATGAAAATAGGCATGGAAAAAGAGTGCTCGAATGCGTACTTGCATACGATTTTACGTATTCTAGCAAACTATTTTCATATCATGTACAGCCACAATCAAATATCCACCGACACTTTCCTTCCATCGTAGTCAATATCTTGGTAATAAAGAACAACACATGTATGATTTTGCAGCACCACATAATCACAATAATAATTGAGGGGGTTGAGTTGACGTAAGGTGTTGTATGATTATTATTTGATAATTATGATACTGATTTATTTGCAAGATGGGAAGAAAGTGTGAGTGGATATTTGATTGTGGCTGTACTTGCATAACTACATACTAACACTTGAAACCAACTTACACATGAACTTGCTAAAAACATTTTCACACTCTCATATAGTTTCTCTCTCTCTCTCTCTCTCTCTCTCTCTCTCTCTCTCTCTCTCTCTCTCTCTCACATATACACACACGCACACCAACATATAAACACACACACACACACACACAAACACATACACATAAACACATGCCAACACATACCCATGAGAACACACACAGACGAGCACATACACATTATCCATCTATTATGCACACTTTCACACTTAAAATTCATATTAACACTTCACATAACAGTACTGTTACATTTTCACAATTACTGTGTGTGTGTTTGTTTGTGTAATTGTGTAAAAAAATTTGGGCACATATGTGTGTGTGAAAGAGAAGGATGAAAAGTGTGAATAGGGTGAGAGCTTGTGCTGTATCAGACCTACAGTCCTGAGAGACCTTTACGGCAACTGCCAGGTGGCCCGTGTAAAATCCAAGTATACAGTTATTAATGACATAAATTACACTTTAACAGCTAAACTCTATTCCTTGTAATACGTAATTATATATAATCAATCATACATAGTGCATTCCATCTTCCAGAACAGTTCTGCTGAAAGTCCTGTTATCATCCTGATAAGTTTCTGAAAGACTATTCTTCTTCTGGGTTGTTTGCTGTCGTTTATACATAACAGATTCGGTCCATCACATTATGAAAGTGGAGGACCCACCTAAATTAGAAAAACAATTCACTATGCTTTAACTCTTCCAATTTTCGTCTTAAGCAAAAGTCTCATAAACTTCTAGTTACCAGTAGCTTCCTTGTCCCAGACAGATCACAAGAACTTACTTGTATAATGATATGGCGCGGAGCAGTCAAGACAGAGGTGGGTATGGACCAGTCTGCATTTTGTCTCCGTTATGTTCCACCATCTTCGCCATTACAAACAAACACAACCTTGTCATCATTAGCTTTACTATTTGTAATGTATATCCATCCGTCCCTTGCTGTTCCATGGTCTAAGAAGAAATTGTGACTGTACCACGTGTCTTCCTCTTGTGATGGTGGAATAATCTCTACATCCACCTCGACCATTTCATTGTTTCCCACTTGAATTGTGGAGTATGACAAGGAAGGGAAGGGGCCAGGTCTACGTGTCGGAGGGATGGTGGTACATTCTGAAAGATAGATAATGACGTGTGCACTGCAGTAAATATAATAGATGAAATGAGTCCTGTGTAATGTTCACATGATAGCATATATATATATATATATATATATATATATATTGCTGCTCTATTTTTCTGTTCATTAGTCACTAACATCCCCTCCACAAGTGGTAAATCTTTTTCTTAGGCTAGAAATAACTCTCGTATCTCCCACATCCTCCCACCTGCCCAAAGCAAATGGAAAGAGGTGAGAGATACAAGGGTTATTTTCAGCCTCAGAAACTGATAGAGCACATTTGTTGGGAGGATGTTTTTGACTGGCGAGAGTTATGATAGAGCAGCTGGCCCTATACGAGTCATAATGAATGTGTGTGTGTAATAATAATAATAATAATAATAATCGGTTTATTGACCAGAATGCAGCCCTGAGGCTGAAAATATACAGACATATTAAATGGACATAATGAATGAATGGATGAATAGGATGAGATATGTAATATATATACAAAGATGATACATATATAGATTGGATGATTACTTATTTATTATATTTATTATGGTGGGAATGGGGCTATTTTTGTATCTCTCTGTTCTTGTTTTAATAGGTTTTATTTTATTGTAGTGACGGGCTGCCCTAGATGGAGGGGGTAGGGTGGGGGGCAGGAGTGGACGGAGTCTGGGGTGTAGCAGCAACTTGTCCCCAAAGGTCTGGAGGTCACGTCGGTATCTCTCTGTCAGTGAGGGTAGATTAAGGGAGATTAGAGCCTGGTCGTATGTAGTGTAGGTGACCCCCAGTATAATTTTACAAGCTCTCTTCTGTACCCTCTCCAGCCGGCGTTGTTGGGTGATGTTTAGTGATGATGACCAGGCTGGAGATGCGTATGTAAGCTTGGGTAAGATGAAGGTATTATATATATCCCTCAATTGTTGGTGTAAGGCACCCAAGGACTTCATTGTTTTCAGCATGTAGAGTCTGTAGGTGGTTGCCTTGATGATGGTGGTGGTGTGCTGCTTCCAATCCAGTTTATTGTCAATGGTGACTCCCAGCAGTTTAGTAGACTCAACCAACTGTAGTGAGTGAGAGCCAATAGTAACATTAGGTGGTGGTACTGGAGTGGTGGATGTACTGATGTGCATTACTACAGTCTTGGTTTGATTGATGGTTACACTATTTTCTGTGGTCCAGGATTGCAAGTGGTCAAGGGTATGCTGTAGATGACTGTAGTCAGGAGAGTCATTGTTGATAGTGACTCCTACTGTAGAGTCATCCACATACTTCCAGCGGTGTGGTGTGTCAGTGAGGGCGTCGTTAATTAACAGCAGGAAACAAAGGGGCCCCATTTTGGTACCCTGGGGAACACCACAGGTCAGATTTTGAAAGGAGGAGGTGTGATTTTGATACCGTGTGACCTGCCGTCTCTCACACAGAAAGTCACACAGCCATGATACAAGATAGCCAGGGAGACCTAATTTTAGTCCTTTTTTTTATCACTGTGGTGTGATCCACAAGATCAAAGGCCTTCCGAAAGTCTATGAAGGTTAAGGCAAGGGATGTTTTGCGCTTGTCTAGGTTCTGATAGATGAAGTCTAGCAGACTGACAAGGCAATGAGTGGTAGAGGTGGATTTCAGGTTGCCAAACTGTTGCAAGTCAATGTGGTTACTGATGGTATCATATGCCCAGTTGAATATAAAGTCTTCACAGATGAGACTTGGAACGGGAGTAATAGCAATTGGCCTAAGATCATTTAGTGTGGGAGGGTTTGGCAACTTAGGGATGGGTGTTATAAAAGAGGTTTTCCACTCGGCTGGACATTTGCCTTGTCTGAGGGAGGCATTAATTATTGAAGTGATGGGTACTGCAAGTTCAGGGGCAAATTCTTTGTAAATTTTGATGGGTAAGTCAATTGGAGTGGTGGATTTCTTTGGTTTGAGACTTAGCAATTTTTTGGCAACTTGAAATATTTCAATAGTAGGAGGAGGGGAGGAGGAGGGAAGGTAAGCTGGTAGGAGAGAGAGGTTGAGAGGAGGAAGGCTTTGACAAATGGTGGCAAAGTGGGTGTTAATCTGCTCTGCTGCTTCCTCGGCTGACACACCAGTGAGGAAATGGAGGGGTTTTGAAGTCTTTCCCAGGCCACAGAGGGTTTTTATCTTGGTGTACCACTGGCTGGAGTTGTTATGGAGGAGATGGTGCACCTTGGTGGGGTAATATGTCTTCTTTACCTCACGAATTTCTCGGATGATCTGGTTCCTCAGTTGTTTGTACTGGTGGTTGTTGGTGTAAAACGCCTGGTTACGAAGATCTAGGAGGCGTTTTATTCTTGGGGTTATCCATGGCAGGTCAGAGGGGTGTTTTTTGGATGTTTTTGATGGAAAGAAATGATGGTAGGCCTCCATGACTGAAGAGTGATAATTTTCCCACTTGGTGTTGACATCTTCAGGTGTAGTGACCTCGTTCCATGGATATGTAGTCACCCACTGACCAAATTGTCTTAATGCTGAGTCAGTGAGTGGTCTATAGGTGGTGATGGTACATACAGGTGGTAGGGAGGTGGTGGGGGTTGGGGACCACAGTACAGATGTGTGTGGGCTGCGTCCCATGGGAGGGAGTGGCTGTGGTGGAAGGTACAGGTCGGCCATATCAGTCAATATCAAGTCCAGGGTGTTTTGGCCGTGAGTGGGGAAATCCACTACTTGACGTAAGCTGAGATGGTCAAGTATATCTCCCACATCCAGTTCATTGAAATCCCCACAGACGATCAATTTGCTGGAGGGTAATCTGATTTTGAGAGTGTCAGCAGTGGTGATGATGTGGTCAATGAGTAGTGGGCCGGTGGGGGAGCGTGGTGGATGGTAGGCCAGGCAGACGATGACAGATGCGGTATGGCGAGGATGGCATGGAGGTGTGATTTTGACCCACAAAGCCTCTATCTCCCTGGGGATTTCCACACCTAGGCTGGATGGGGACAGGTTCTCACGGGTAAACATGACCAAACCACCACCTCTACGGTCTGTCCTTAGCTGGTGAAACAATTGATAATTTTCAATGACACATGTTTCAGGGACCACTTGCCATGCTTCTGTAATTGCCACTATGTCTGGGTTCACTGATTTCACTGTAGTTGTCACTTCATCTAGTTTATTGTTTAAGGATGTCACATTGGAGAGAAGCACTGATGGAAGGTTATACCATAGCCGTGGGATTTCAAAGTGTTTGTATGGTTTATTTGGCTTTGGTTTGGGTGCTCTTCTTTTTTGTATAATCACAGGTATTCGTTTTTGTAGGTGCCGGCCGCCCCTACGGCTTCTGTAACGAAATACCTTGCACTGTTTGAGTCTGTTGATAACGTCCGGTGGAGGGTGACCAGTACGTGGCCGGAGTCTATGTAGTTGGTGTGTGGTGTATTGATACATTCCTGTACTGTCACTTGTGGTGCTGCATTAAGAGTCAATCTATTCTTTTCTTATGTATCACAAATGACTGGTGAGTCTTGGTGAGTATGAGATGTGAGGATACTGGTCAACAGCTGACCTTGGCTGCTGCGGGAGCGCCTATCACACGTCTTGACCCGACAGAGGTCAGAGAGTGTGTGTGTGTGTGTGTGTGTTACGGTCATTTTGCGAAATTTGCCTTATTGCAAAATGATCAGTCACTATGGAAAATGACCTGAATTATGACCTAATATATCTGGGCATTTGGGAGAAAGATCACGTTTTTATTTTTATAAAAATAATTATCAGTAATCTCGTTGGTCAATATGCAAAATCTTCAAACAGTAAGTAGCCAGTTGTAAAGGACAGAAATCTTTAAAAGGAAGTGAACGTAACATTTATTCAATCTTACAAAATACATTAAGCGTAAAAAAGTATATATATTACTATGTAATTATAAAATACATAATTACGGTACCATAAAGAAAAAAGGCGAGTATAATTATGGCCAAGTTTTTTTGTTTTGTTTTTTTATTCTATACCTCAACCTCGGGACTGTAGGCTGTCAGTAGCCCGTGACTTTGCGAGGCCCCGAGATTATTGGGTGTGGCACCTGATGAGACAGTGGAGCTTCGTGATGATGTTGGTACAGTCACTCATAAAATTAAGACCCCTCCATGCCAGTCATCTTCTTATACGTGTGGTATCGGTTCTGGCAACAGTGTGCGTGACGCCAGTGATGGCGCTTGAGAGATGAAGTTGATTTGACGATACATTTGTAACTACTATACGTTTCAGCGCCGGACAGACGGTGTTTTTCGTAAATATCTCTTAAACGAATCGTTGTATCAATATAATATTTCAGCACACTGTCTTTAACACCCGGGCGTAATTTATGGCTGACATACCATATTACTATATGTGTTATGTTAGGAGTTTACTGAGTGATATTAAGCCTAATCCAGTCATCATATCTAAGGCGTTATAGAGAATCAGACGAGTGTGGGGTACTCGTGTAACCCCTCTACCAACACCCCGAAATCCCCCCACACCATTCCTTCCTTCCCTACCCCAATATCTCATTATCCCCCTCCCCGTTTCACTCTTCACCCCCCTATTTACACCATCCACCTTCCATTTTTTATTTTTATAATGACAGTATGTATATACGTATCGTTCATTAGTAATATTGTTTAATACAGTTACCGTTGTGTGTGGACATGAAAACCAGGGTGGGTCAAATGACCATTAAAGCAATAGCTAATCCCGTTGTTAATGGCCGTATAGCCGGATAATAACCCACGTGTCTAAGGCCACCAGAAAAATGATTAATTTTGGTTTTGGGCAACCAAATATAATCGTTCATGGTTGCTCATGTGTTCTTTACCTTTTTAAATAACCAATTTATGCCTTAATTGAATATTCACAGTCTCCCGTATCCCCTCCCCCTCTCTCTGAGGTATGAGGTACCCCCCAGTCCGAGTTTAACAATACGGCCCATATATGACTCAAGTAGTGAGGGTAGAAATCATTGACTGCCGAGGCGCATCTATTAGCAACAATGTTGTCCATTTGCCCCCGTGGATTCAGGACAGAGTTTGTTCTTCGTCTTGCCACATTGTACAAACGTGAAAGCCAGTGATGATGAAGACGATGACGTTTTCCTTGACAGTGATTGTGAATAAATTTTGTTTTATCATGTTTGCATAATTAAATCCTACACTATTATATATATATATATATATATATATATATATATATATATATATATATATATATATATATATATATATATATATATATATATATATATATATATATATATATATATATATATATATAATTTGGTGATAATATAAATATAAAAGGGACAAGTCAACAAAATAACATTATATTAACTGGACCAAGTTGACATTTTATAATGAATAGGTACACAGTATCTAATAACTTTGCCTAGAAGGTCCAGACCACAGGTAATGCCAGTACATCGTGTTCACTTGCATGGTTGACCATAAGGACTACAAACATGGACCTTCTACATACTACATGTATGTAAACATGCTGTTGTACAGTAATTATCAAAGTGAAATACGTCTTGCCTCTATAGAATTGTATTGCACCATACTCTTAGTTAATAATCATATCTATACATAAACATCTACATAAAATTCTAATATATAATACAGTGATGGGAGAAATAGGGAGGGCCACGAGTGATGAGGGAGGCGAGGAGCTAGGGGGAAAAGAGGAGGAGGGAGGGGTGAGAAAGGGGGGATGTAGTTGTGGTTAGGAATGGTTTGGGAGGGTGTTGGGGGGGCCACACTTTCCTTCGAATGCGTCAATATGACGCTTTGTGCTATTTTTCACGAGTAAACTCCTCGCATAACACATATAGGAATATGGTATGTCAGCCATAAATTACGCCCGGGTGTTAAAGATAGTGTGTTGAAATATTATATTGATACAACGATTCGTTTAGGAGATATTTGCGAAAAACAGCGTCTGTCCGGCGCTGAAACGGATAGTAATGATAGATGAGACAAAGCATGAGTTGGGATAATGTTTCGAGCAAACCAACCTTCCTCCAAACACCACTACCTCTGACGTCAGGTACAATGTTACCAGAACCGATATCATACGTGTTAAAAGGTTACTTGCCTGGGGGTGTCTTTACTTTTATGAGTGACTGTACCGTAGCTTCTGCCCCACTAGATGACCACACCTTATATATACACGTCACTATCAGGAGAGGACAGCTACACCGTCACTCACAGTATCTTGGAATATGGTCTGGCATCTTCTATGTTGTGAGTTGACGACGATGTAGAGGATATTTTCTTGACGTGTCGGAGTAGCCAGGGTAGTTGACGAACAGCTGGACCCATCAGATCACCTCGAAAAATTCCCAAACTTTTTCTCATGGACTCGAACCGATCTGACAGCTGATGCATGTGTAGTGAATCCTGCTCTAACCGTTAGAGCAAGATTCACTACACATGCATCAGCTGCTACATACGAATTGTTTTTGAAACACTTACAGTGCAGCAGCGTTTAGCGAATCTCTGACCTTGTTCCAAGGAATATGCAATATCTACTTTCCAAAAACTTACTTCCCGCTCCTGTGATATACCTTCTACCGATTAGATTTCTCCACTCATTGAGTAAGTTGGTAACGAGTGTATAACTTCTTAAGTAAGCTGTGCTTTGTACCAAGCTTGTAGGTGTCATTGTCCAATGTCTGAAAAACAATTGCCTTCACATTCGTGATATAATCTTGTTTGCAGTCAACCAATGGAACTGGAACTATCACAATGTCCCCCTCGTGGGCTGATTTCAATCGCTTAAGGGGCCCTGTGATGTAGTCAGAAATTTGAAAATAGATGAGTCCACAAAACACACACACACACCTACAGTATATGGTAGGAGCTTGTTTGTTTCGTGGTATAGTCAGGTGGAATCAGAAGCCTCTAATTATCATTTACGATCACAGTGTCCTAAACAGAATTTAACTTTTTTTGTTTTGTTTTTTTAACTTATTCCACCTCCATCCACACATATTCCCTTTTATTCACACATCTTCACTACGACCCATAAATTAGCACTGCCTACATAATTTGCCAACCACACATGTGTAGTGAGTGCATTTTTGCAACCCACCACACTCTATAAGTTTGCAAAACACATAAAACCTCGTCTCCCTGGCTTCGAATACCTCGCCATTATCCCTGCTTGTCGTAAAAGGCGACTGAAAAGGACTTTCACTTCTCCCATTGTCCCTTTTTTCATCTGTTACCTTTTGGGCTTACTGACCCACCTCTCAATCACCTTTCACCTCAGGCGCCAAATGACCTCGCTGTTGCGGCGCCTAATGTCAATCAATCAATCGATCAATCATAAAAGTTCGCAATTTTTCTCACTGTGCGTACTATCAAATGACGGACTATTCTTCAACGACCTTATCGGTTTATCCATACGTCTACTACCACTTTTACATTTTTTACGATCTTTCCGAACCCGTTAAGAGAATTTTATAGTTTTGAATCATAGGGCTTTGATCCCTCCAAATTATGCCAGGAAACGGGACCAGATTAATCAACAAAAATATTGGCGTCCTTCTGTTGCTTAAAAGAGTTTGGAGGAATCCGTTCTTCCAAATTACCAACATTCTACTGGTCCCTAAACATTATCATGCTGCTGTGATCTTTACCCACCCCTTGCAGTTAGCAAATAAATTTATGTACAACATTTATCATTATATTTTCATTTAAATTTCAGGGGAGGTGGCTGAGTGATTAGTGTTCAGGACTCGTAACCTAGAGGTCGGGAGATCGATCCACTCAGGTGAGGGTCTGATATTATTTACTCTTCTGATTTGAGTTTCAGGCACAAACTATAAGGCCACCGATTGTTGTAAAACACCCTCGCTGGTACCATAACAGCTGCAGTATTTGGGAATTACCCTCACTTCCCTCTCTCTGTGGCTGGGTACCAGTTCAGAAGTCGTGACGTGTGTGTGTGAGCAGCAGTTGACCTGGGCCACGGTAACGGGCTTGATGAAGCCTATGTCCAGTGTCGGAACATATATATATAAAAAAAAAAAAAAGATCTATCCCCCTTCGGCTCCCCTACACTCCAGGATTTATTTTTTTATATAGCTTCCACACTTCACTTTACGGCACAAAACTACCTTTTATTGGTCTCCTAACCACTATAACAGAGATAACAGGATAGGAAAGGTCCGAGAAAGACGGAGATGGTATCGATGGAAAAGGGAGAAAGTTTCGGCTGAGTATCCAATTATTTTTATGTTTCTATGAATTATAGTTTATGTGTAACAATGCATTGAAAAGAAAGTACTTTTGAGGATATATCTCGGCTTTGGGGTTGCGGGGGGAAGGGGGTTGAGAGGAAGTTCCAATCCAACACGAGCTGCAGATACAAACGCAGCCTGCCAAAGACAGAAAGACTGGTGCTGCATATGTCACTAAGCCACTTTTCATAAGAAACATGGCCATTAAGTGTGCAGTCGTGCTATATTTAAATAATGAATTACCAGAATAGCTTTTCCAAACTCTCCTACACTACTCTCATTGTGTTTCACACTGTTTTGATTCAGTGTCGTTTCAGCATGCGTTATCACCAGTCTCACCCCAACATTCCTGGAGTGAAGACGTGTTCCTGGCGCTCTGCCTGTGTTGTTATTTGTGTTGTTGTTTGTCTTGTTACAATGTTCTTGTTTGTGTGTTGTTGTGTCTGTGGTGTTATAGGGGTTGTTTATATTTTCTATCTCGTTTATTTTTTTTTGTGGTTTTGCTGTTTGTGGTATTGTTGTTTGTGGTTTTTATTTTTTTTATTGTGGTTCTGTGTTTGTATGTTCGTGTGTTCGTGTGTGTTCAGTTGTTCGCTTCCCATCTAGGCCTTGCCTGGCCTGATGGAGAGCGCGGATTCGGATGTGGCTTCCTGCCTGGAGGCCGACTTGGCCATGTCGGAGGAGGATTAGTCTCCTATCGAGGATCACTGGCCTGAGCTGCCTTCTCGCAACCCTCCCCCCCTCGCCTCGGTCACTCCGCAGCTCAGGTTGCAGCCTTCCATCTCCTCAACCTCTACCAAGCGACCCGTTGATGCCTCGTCCGACTCCTTGCAGGATTCCGATGGTGTGGACTGTTTGCCTCCGGCTGCCAAGACTGCCAAGGGTGCTTCAGCTGTGCATGACGTACCTTCTCTGCCTCAACATGGTGTTTCTTCCTTGTATACCATCTCCTTGCCCTCGTCCAACCTTCCTGCTTTTGCCCCAAGAAATGCCTATGTCAAGCTCTCCTTCTCTGGGAACCCATCTACGGACACAAAGTTGAGTTGGTTGTTTGATGTCAACAGGGCCTTCCAGCTGCAGTGTGAACTGGCTGAAGTGAAGATGGCTGCTGTCACCTCCCTGTTTGTCTACATCTCTAGGAAGCGTCAGGATATCATTGATAGAGTGAAGGCTGGTGAATTTTTGTCTCTGCCTCTCATTCATGAAGACTTACCCGAGAGGCCTCGTAAGTTCCCCATCTACATCCTTACCCGTTTTCCTATTGATGTTGACCCGAAACTTGCTAAGGGATACCCTGGTGTGTACTTTGCCCGTCGTTTTTTCCAAGATGGTTCCCCCATTAGCCGTATTGTTGTTGTCTGGAGTCAACCCGATCCACCTCCAAATGAGATTTCCTTTGATTTCCTCCCTTGTCTTCCACCGTGTGAGGTGAGGGAACTTCATAATGACCAGCCTTGGTGCTACAGGTGCTGGGGAGTTGGGCATATCTCCCGATACTGTTCTGCCAGGCCGAAGTGTGCATGGTGTGCCGCCGACCATGATTCCAAGACGTGTCCTGTCAGGGGTGAACCATCACGTCCTGCTGCCTCTACCTCTGAGCCTTCACCTCCTGAGGATACGTCTCGATGGAACTGTCCACGATGCCTTCAGCCAGGGGTTAATGTGTGGCATGGATGTACTCGACGTCAGGTTCAGGATTGTGTCTCTACTATTGCTCCGCCTCCACCACCGCCACCACCACCTCCCCAGTCTGCTCTTCCTACCAGCCCTGCCTCGCCTTCAGACCTGGCCCTCCGCAAGTCTGTTGCTACCCTCATAGCACGATGTACGGCTCTCGAGAATCGCTTTTCTGCCCTTGAAGCCAGGATTGATGGGCTGGTTGCTGCGCAGGCTGCCAATGACTCCAAACTCTCCACCTTGGTCGAGGCTTAGCAGGCCATCATCTCAACTGTCACTACCCTTACCGAAAAGATGGATACTGTTGCATCTCGCCTTGAAAAGCTTTTCGAGTCAGCCCCTTCTCCTGGTCCATTTTCTTCTCCAGGTCGCTCATCTGCCCCCACTCACCGGACTTCTACCTCCAAATACAGAGTCCGTTAGTGATTGCCGACTGGATGTCATCTCCTGGAATGTATGTGGTATCACCAGTTATGCTAAGCTCACTCAACTCAAGGCCTATGTTTTTCGTCATCATCTCAGTGTTATTTTTCTCCAGGAAGCATTTCCAGGACGGCTGCTCGCTGCTGGGCAAGCTCCTCCTCTCTCAGGTTATGTGCCATATGTTCATCTGGTAAGGAATGGTCTCCTGACTTACATTCATAGCTCCTTGCCACATCGCCTTCTTCGTACCTCCACTGATCCTGACATGACCTTTCAGCTATTTGAGGTTCTACCTGGGAATGGAGTACTCCAAATATCTTATGTCTATTCTGCCTCAGCTAGACTCACTCTTGAAGCTCTTCTTTCTCCAACAATGCGTGGTATAGTGGATATGGGAGATTTTAATGCTCGGCATTCTGATTTGGGCGATGGTTCTGGCTCTATTAATTGTAATCGTGTTCCTCTCCTTTCATACATCCGTAAGCATCATCTGACACACTGGGACAATGGCGGTGCCACTCATTGCCAGGGAGGTACTCTGGATTACATCCTCTCGTCTGGCCTGATAGCATCTCAGGTCCTGTGCTCCGTGCCAGACTTATTCTCTGATCACATCGCTCTTCGGTTTCATTATTCTCTAACTGTTGGGTCAAGTGCTTCAGCCACTCATTTGCGTATTGCTGTGCCCCCTAAATATTGCCTGACTTACATCTTATTCATGGCCCATGTATTTCCTACATTTACCATATCATCAGCTAAACAGTTGTACTCTGATGTTGTATCTGCTACTCATGACTTTTATAGGCTATACGTCTCCCGGCCACACCTCCAGCATCACCATACTGCCCACTCCTGGATGCTGGATGCACATATACAGGAGGCAAAGGAGGAGGCTGAACATGATGGCCTATTGTTTCAAGCCAACTCAACCCCTGACCTACTCCATCGTTACCAGATGTCTAGGGACACTTTAGTTGCCTTGCAGGAGTGTGCTCACACTGAGGCTTGGCAGTGGTTCACGGACAGCATCAACCAGCAAACAAGTGTGGCTTCTATGTGGCACCGCATCCGTAGGGTTGTTAAAAAGACACCGGCCACTGCTTGTCATCACACTCCCGCCGACTATGCCCAACAACTTGTCGATGCCTGGTCAGAACAATCTACCTCAGCCAGTCTACCCATCCACATACAGAATGCTCTCACTTCCCGTGCTGCTGTCCATCGGCTATGTCTAATGTCTGCTCTGTTGCAAGATGATGACGATGATGCAGAGGAGATAACTGAGGAGTTGCGACGTGCTCTCTCTCGAAGTAGAGCTTCTTCCCCTGGTGATGATGGTATTACTTATGATGTGCTGCGCCTACTTTAACAAGTTCCTGGGAACCCTCTACTTCGACTGTAGAATCTTTGTCTTCGTGATGGTTGTGTACCACGAGCCTGGACCATCAGCACAATAATACCCATCCCTAAGCCTGGCACTGCGAAGTTCAGGCCTATTTCCCTGACTTCCTGTTTTTGTAAGGTTATGGAGAGAATCTTACTCAATCGTCTCATGTACAGACTGCAGGATCGCCTTTCTCAATGGCTGTTTGGTTTCCTTCCCCAGCGGAGCACACACCACTGCCTTGTCGACTTTTACTCTCGCCTTAACAGGGACAGTGTGGTGGCCTTCATTGACCTTCGAAGTGCCTTCGATGTTGCTAATAGAGACGTCATTTTGGATCAACTGGTTAACTTTGGGATAAAAGGTAATCTATTACAGTGGATTCGGGGCTTCCTAAGTAACAGGACCTCCCGTGTGTTTTTCAGTGGTGCACTCAGTCTTTTGCGCAGTTTTCATCTTGGTACGCCTCAAGGGGGTGTTCTCAGCCCATTGCTATTTAATATTCTGATGCATCGGCTGCTCACTTCTCTCCCCGATAAACCTGGAACTACAATTACGTGCTATGCTGATGATATCTATGTTCATTTTACCTCACCAAGGGATCTCCAGCGGTTTCTTGACTCCTTCTCTGTGGCCTCCTCTCACTGTGGCATTATTGTCTCCCCAGATAAGAGCAGAATATTCACCTGCCGCCTTCCTCAAGCTCGGCCAGTGTTCACCATTGGAGGGACTGTCATTCCCATGTGTTTCCAGTATCGCTACCTGGGCGCGCCAGTCACTATTTGGCCGATTATCCCTGCTAGACCTCAAGACCATCCCATTGTCCAGGACTTATTGGGTCGTCTCCACCGCCGACTTACACCACTTCAATGGCTCACTAACAACTCCTCGGGCATCTCCATCCCAGTAGCCAGGACTATCTATATTACTTTTTTCCGTTCAGTTTTTGATTACCTCTTCCCTGCTCTGATTCAACTACCCAGGGCTACTCTTGAAACTTTAAAAACATTTCAGAATTGAGCAATGATAATAATTCTCGGTTGTCCAATGTCGACCAGGATCGTGAACATGCAGCATGAATTGTGTCTTACCCCGTTAGTGGAGAGAATTTATTCTAGTGTTACTTGCTTCACTGTCAAGTGCCTCCATTTCCCACATCTTTCACCCTCTCAGTTAGTCAGGACTCTCAGTTAGTCAGGACTTCTCTTAGACCAAACTACCCGGTCCCTCCCATACTGCCTGCTGGATGTACTCTTATAAGGTCTGTTTCCTCTATGCTCCGTAGTCTTAATATAGATATAATAGTGGCAGACGTCCCCCCAGGACCCAGTCCGTGGATGCTACCAACACCTGATGTGAGCTTCACACCTACTTTCAAATCGGAACTGCCTTCTCTACAGCGGCAGTTGGCTCTGTAACACATAGAAACAGTGACGTCCTCCATCACAGATCCATACTGCCTCTACACTGATGGCTCATTGCAAGTGGATGGTACAGCAGGTTGTGCCGTTTTCTCACCTGACATGGAGTCACTTCCAGGGGGCTGGGTTGGCCGTCGTCTCTGTAACCACTCTAGCTCAACATTGTGTGAACTGTATGCCATTCTGGATGCTGTTAGTCTTGTTTGTCAACGTGGAGTGAATGCTGCCATTTTTTGTTACTCCAAACCTGCCCTTCATTCTCTCTCTAGTGTTCAGCCCACACACTCTACTGTTGTTCAGCAGATTTTATCATTTTTGGCCTTATTGCGTCATCGTAACTTGACTGTCAAATTTTTATGGGTGCCATCCCATGTACGTTTACTTCACAATGGTACAGTTGACAGACTCGCAAAGGAAGCCTGCCATCTACCTCCTCATGGTGTTGGACGTCCTCTCTCCCTGGCATGTTACCTCTCTAAAGTCCGCTCCGCTGCTCTCCTCCCTGTACGGCGAGGCAGGGATGCAGAGAGGCATCTCCTTCACCCATTATGAGTCTGTCTGCCATCACAAATATTCCTACCGTCGTTGAGGCCTCATGGTTCGGAGGCACAATGTAGTCTCTGCTCCTTTGAGGCTTGGCTACTGGCCACCATGGCAGGTTGCTGGGATGCAGGGTGAGCCTCCCTTCACTGAGTGTCGCTTGTATCGAGCGCCTCATGCTAACACTATAGAGCACTATTGCCTGGCCTGCCGCACTGTCCGACACTTGCTGCCCCGGGCCCTGCCACTTGATGTGGTTTGTCGACACCTGCTGAACCATCAGGTTCTGGAGGAACTTCTGGTATGCCACCCTCGTTTTGGTGGATTTAAATAGGTCATAATGTAAATATTTGTATGTATGCTTGTGCTCCATTCTGTTATGTTTTCGTGATGTGTGTGTGTGTGTGTGTGTGTTTGTGTGTGCGTGTGTATGTGTGGTTGTAGTCATTGAATTATCATGGGTCTTGCCTACCCGTATGAATTGTTGTCTGCCTGTTAATTGACGCTACGGCGCAATTAATAAAAAAAACAAAAAAAACATAAGATAGCGCTACAAAAATGTGCGCCACCATACCACCAAACCATTGCGTTACCGACAGTATTGGTGGTTATTATTGACACAGTGTCCTACTCCAGCCTTTATTTATTGTGTGCCTATCAGCAACAAAGTTATGACATAAAGCCATGACCAATTATTAATGTATGCCTTATTTTCATAGGTATGATGCATGTGTCACTGCCCGTAATTGAAGAGAGAGAGAGGGAGAGGGAGAGAGATGTGAAGAAGGGGGGCTGGGGGAGGGCAGGTGAGGAAATTAAAAAGACGGAGAGAAGAGGGGGGTCGAAGTGGAGGAGGAGGGAGAGTGTTAGAGGAGCTTTTCATACGTCACAGACAACACGTCACTAGTTGTGTTCGTTTCCATATCTGGCAAATCCAGTTTATGCCTCTTGGTATAGGAACAAGTGTTTTTATAATTTACAATTAGTGATTCATGATACTCTTATAAATTAGGACATTGTGTGTACTAAACTCTAGCGAACGCTCGTATTGATACGAGTGTTCGTTACGAATTGCAATGTCTCTGAAATCCTTAGTAGGTGAGTTACCCATGTGGCGTTGACCCGAAGACGAGCCAACACCACTTCGTCCCTGCGACTACGCCATGATGACGTAGCGCAGGGTTCTATAATTATTTTTACTTTATTGCTGATGTTTAATCCGGTCCACTGCCTTTGCCACAGGAGATGAATTCGAGATTTAATGAGGGAAACAAAACACCTGAGATCCGTACGGGCTATGCCAAGGTCCAAATCAACAGTTGACCCGGCTAGTATAGCAGCCTGTTCATTGCCATAGATACCATAATGTGAAGGTACCCATATTAGCTTGATTGATTTATTGGCACAAAACAGCTTACTAATGATATTACCCTGTATTTCGTTGTTAGTTGTATTTAAGGATTTAATAGCTTGAAGTGAACTATTTATACCAAATGTTTGAAGCCCGGCTGTCAACTGGAATGGAGTGAAGCTCAAAACACATTCGATCTATCTTATAGGGTTGAACATATCTCATTAAGTTTGAACAGATTATAGGATATGATATGTCGGAGTACAGGACCAGAGTCAGGACAGTGTGTATGTGTATTCCTTCGTCTGTGTCTGTGTGTGTGTGTGTGTGTGTATTCCTTCATGTGTGTGTGTGTGTATTCCTTCGTCTGTGTGTGTGTGTGTGTGTGTGTGTGTGTGTGTGTATTCCTTCGTCTGTGTGAGTGTGTGTATTCCTATATGTGTCTGTGTGTGTGTATTCCTATGTGTGTCTGTGTGTGTCTGTGTATTCTTATGTGCGTCTGTGTGAGTGTGTACTCCTTCGTCTGCTTGTGTGTGTGTGTATTCCTTCCTCTGTGTGTGTATGTGTGTGTGTGGGTGTGTGTGTGTGTGTGTATTCCTTCCTCTGTGTGTGTGTGTGTGTGTGTGAGTGTGTGTATTCCTTCGTCTGTGTGTGTGTGTATTCCTATGTGTGTATGTGTGTGTACATTTCTTCGGTTGTGTGTGTGTGTGTGTGTTCCTTCGTCTGTTTCTGTGAGTGTGTGTGTGTGTGTGTGTATTCCTTCGTCTGTGTGTCTGTGTGTGTGTATTCCTTCATATGTGTGTGTGTGTGTATTCCTTCCCCTGTGCGTATGTCTGTGTGTGTGTGTGTGTGTGTGTATTCCTTCGTCTGTATCTGTGTGTATATTCCTTCGCCTGTGTGTGTGTGTTTGTGTGTGTGTGTGTGTGTGTGTGTGTGTGTGTGTGTGTGTGTGTGTGTATTCCTTCATCTGTGTGTGTGTGTGTGTGTGTGTGTGTGTATCCCTTCGTCTGTGTGTTTGTGTGTTTGTGTATTCCTTCGTCTGTGTGTGTGTGTATTTATTCATCTGTGTGTGTGTGTGTGTATTTCTTGGTGTGTGTGTGTGTGTATTTATTCATCTGTGTGTGTGTGTGTGTGTATATTCTTATGTGCGACTGTGTGTGTGTGTACTCCTTCGTCTGTGTCTATGTTTGTGTGTGTATTTCTTCGTCTGTGTGTGTGTGTGTGTGTGTGTTTATTCATTCGTCTGTGTGTGTGTTTGTGTGTGTGTGTGTGTGTTTATTCATTCGTCTGTGTGTGTGTGTGTGTGTGTGTGTATTCTTTCGCCGGTGTGTGTGTTGCTATTCCTCGTCTGTGTCTGTGTGTGTGTGTACTCCTTCGTCTGTGTGTGTGTGTACTCCTTCGTCTGTGTGTATGTTTGTGTGTGTATTCCTTCTTCTGTGTGTGTGTGTGTATTCCTTCGTCTGTGTGTGTGTGTGTGTGTGTGTGTGTGTGTGCATTTATGTTAGAAAAGATTTGATGAGACAGACGAGGGTTTTAAAGCAAGAGTCAAATGGAGAGGTGGAGCACCTACTTATCTATATTCACCATCACCCAGTCAGCCTCCTATTGTCTCTATATGATAAGAAGGTTCAAATCCCTAGGTACACCAGAGTGGGAGCTGAGGGGTATTTACCAAATGTTTGTACTCCCCAAGCTAACGTATGCCGCTCCAAGTTGGTCTCCATCCATCAATAACACCCAGAAAAAACAACTTGAGAAGATACAGAAAAGAGCCTGTCGTATCATACTGGGCACTCGTTATACCACCTACAAAGAAGCCCTAGACATCCTACAAATGACCTCCGTGGACAGTACACACCTTAACATCTTAAAGGGATTCAGCGAACAACTGCTGAACAACCCTAGACACCGAGAAATGTTTCCCCCCGCCTCCCACCACCAAGGCGAGAAACCCGACACTCCAACATCCTCACACCGATAAGGGCACGAACCGACCGCTACAAGCACAGTCCCATCCCTTCAATTGTAGATATAATTAATAGAAAATAATAACATCTAGAAACAATGTATATGTCAGCCTTCGAATTCAACTCCTCATACATCATTTTTTACATTTATCGTTATCCTATTGTCCGTTCATCCATATAACTTCTCATTATATTATTCATCTATTTATATTTTCTCCCATATAGTATATCATCATGTTCATGTGCCAATCTGTGTATTTTCAGCCTTGTGGCTGCCATATCAATAAACCGTTTATTATTATTATTATTATTATTATTGTAGACAAACAGGGGGAGAGGGAGGGGGATGCGTTTAAGGACCCTGTGATCGTGTATGGAAATTGGAAGCTTATGATTCCTCCTAACTATGCCACCAAACAAACAAGCTCCTTCCATATAGGTGTGTGTGTGTGTGTGTGTGTGTGTGTGTGTGTGGAGGCTTCTGATTCCTCCTAACTATGCCACCAAACAAACAAGCTCCTTCCATATAGGTCTGTGTGTGTGTGTGTGTGTGTGCCGTGGCAATATTTGAAGGACTCAATTACCTCCAATTTTCTGACTGCATCACACACAGGGTTCCTTAAGGGGGTGCGGGAATAGGGGGACGGGCTTGGGGGGGTTTAGAGGGGTGCGGGAGTAGGGGACAGGCTTGGGGTTTATTTGGGGGGTGCGGGAGTAGGGGGACAGGCTTGAGGGGGGTGGGTTAGAGGGATGAGGGAATAGGGGACAGGCTTTCTACCCATTCCAAGCCTGTCCCTCTATTCCAGCACCCCCCAAACCCCCCCAAGCCTGTCCCCTACTCCCGCACCCCCTTAATTAACTCTTGCACAGGAAATGGGTAAGATTAATTAACTAGCCTGGAGAGAGTGGCATATATCTTTTATTAAGGGGGTGCGGGAGTGGGGGACAGGTTTGGGGGGGACTGGGGGGGTGCGGGAATAAGGGGATAGGCTTGGGGTGGGTAGAAAGCCTGTCCTATATTCCCCCCCACCCCTAACCCCCCCCCCCCCACCCAAGCCTGTCCCCCTACTCCTGAACCCCCCCGACACCCCCAAGCCTGTCCCCCAATTCCCGCACCCCCTTAAGGGATTACTGTAGTATGCTTTGAATATTTTGGAATGCAATTAATTCACTCAGAGTATGTCAGGTAAAACAAAATTATTGTTGGTCTCTCTCTAACGAAAATAAGGATAGTAACTCTCTCTCTCTCTCTCTCTCTCTCTCTCTCTCTCTCTCTCTCTCTCTCTCTCTCTCTCTCTCTCTCTCTCTCTCTCTGGGTGTGAATTAACAGAGAAAAATAATCAGAAATATGTTGATTTGTCATGAAAATAAAACTTACTTCTTATACTGGTGATACAACTTTATTATTATTATTATTATTATTATTATTATTATTTACTCCCTTGTCTTCTTCATCAGTTATTTATGTTAACCTTGATGTAGTAAGAAACTTGGAGGTAAATATGTCCTTCAAACATTGTTAAAAATACTTGTTAAAATACTTGTTAATATTCTAATAACTTCAATATAAATTCTCCCTGCTTTATGGATGTATTAATTTGTATGAGCATTGATTCCCTTGGCATTTTATTCATAGTTTTTTAATTTGAAGATAATTTTTTAATTGTTTTACAGCACTAGTAGATAATTCATTATTATTATTATTATTATTATTTATTTATTTATTTATTTTTTTGCCAGTTTCTCAACACTTTTTTTTGTTGTTCTCTAATTTGTCTTGTATTCATAGTTTTTAAATTTGAAGATATTTTGATTGATTTATACGTGTTGTTCTTTATTACCAAGATATTTGCTACGATGGAAGGAAAGTGTCGGTGGATATTATTATTATTATTATTATTATTATGAGGTGCTGCAAAATCATACACGTGTTGTTCTTTATTACCAAGATATTTACTACGATGGAACGAAAGTGTGGGTGGATATTTGATTGTGGCTGTACAACGAGGGGTTTACTGTACACACATTCATTACAAATTAACAGTGTAATAATATACATCCATAACAACAGTACAAAACAAGTCATTACTGTATATGGGTGTGTAATGTACAGCCACAATCAAATATCCACCCACACTTTCCATCCATCGTAGTAAATATCTTGGTAATAAAGAACAACACGTGTAAGATATTGCAGCACCTCATAATAATAATAATTGAGAGGGTTGAGTTAACGTAAGGTGTTGTTGTAAAATTTTATTTTGATTTGAGACTGATTTATTTGTACGATGGAAGGAAAGTGTCGGTGGTTATTTGATTGTGACTGTACACACAACCAAAAAACTATCGTTAACCTTCTGCGCGATACAAAATGACACCACGAATGAAGCAAGCAATGTTTATAGACTCGAGATTATTATGTGTAGAAAACATGTGTATTTCTCGAGTCTATGAACACTGCTTGACTCGGTGAAGCAGGTGAGGCGACAGGACTTTTGCCGCCAACTGGACACCACGGTGAGAAGGCTGTTATCAAAAACCTTCATTCATGGTGTCATTTTGATTGGCGCAGAAGGTGTAGTGATAGTTTTTATTGTGTGTGTGTACAGCCACAATCATATAACTACCGACACTTTCCTTCCATCTTGCCAATAAATCAGTATCATCTCTAATTATAATCATACAACAACTCAACCCCCTCAATTATTATTATTATTATTATTATTATTATTATTATTATTATTATTATTATTATATGAGGTGGTGCAAGATTATACACGTGTTGTTCTTTATTACCAAGATATTTACTACGATGGAAGGAGAGTGTCGATGGATATTTGATTGTGGCTGTACATCACTGGATATGGTGGTAGTGTTCACCTAAACTGTTTACTATTACACATTCCGTCTGTCAGTGTTAATTTTATTTCACATTAATGACAATCACATCTCTCTCTCTCTCTCTCTCTCTCTCTCTCTCTCTCTCTCTCTCTCTGTGTGTGTGTGGTGATTCCCTTGTTGTACAACCGACATTACCACATCAGGCAATGATACTGAAGAGGAAGGAGATGCATATACAACAGCTCCTGTAATATTACTTCATTCTCTCTCTCTCTCTCTCTCTCTCTCTCTCTCTCTCTCTCTCTCTCTCTCTCTCTCTCTCTCTCTCTCTCTCTCTGTGTTGATTCCCTTGTTGTATAATCGACATTACCACATCAGGCAATGATACTGATTAGGAAGGAGATGGATATACAGTAGTTCCTGTGTGATATCTCCAGCCACATACTAAAACATATTATTATTATTATTATTATTATTATTATTATTATTAACCCCAGTGTGATATCTCCAGCCACATACTAAAACATATTATTATTATTATTATTATTATTATTATTATTATTATTATTATTACCAACCCCAGTGTGATATCTCCAGCCACATACTAAAACGGGACATAATAACAGTCCAAATTAAGTGTTTATTGTAACTCACTCTGATTGGCCCTCATCAAAAAAACAATACTCAAGATTATCGCTGATTGGCTGAAACCGATTGATCATTATTTTAGTGTTAAGGGGGTGCGGGAATAGGGGGACAGGCTTAGGGGGGGGACTGGGGTGGTGCGGGAATAGGGGGACAGGCTTAGGGGGGGGGACTGGGGTGGTGCGGGAGTATGGGACAGGCTTGGGTGGGGACTATGGGGTTGCGGGAATAGGGGGACAGGCTTGGGGGAGGGGGGTTTGGGGGGTGCAGGAATAGGGGGACAGGCTTGAGGTGGTTAGAAAGCCTGTAACATATTCCCGCACCCCCCTAACCCCCCCTAAGCCTGTCCCATATTCCTGCACCCCCACTAACCCCCCTAAGCCTGTCCCCCTACTCCCGCACCCCCCTAACCCCCCCCCCAGCCTGTCCTCCTATTCCCGCACCCCCTTAATATTAGCTCATTACGAGTCTAACACGTGTGATATGGTTTGTATCAAGGCCAAGAGATATACTCTTGGCCTTGTATCTCTTGGCCTTGGTTTGTATAACCTTATAGTACGAGAACAAACCCAAATATCATAGATTACACACTCCTCAATTTGGATGACAAGTGGACGTCAAATTTTCGAAAATTTTAATGAGGTCCATCTTTTTCCTATTTTCCTTGGCTGAGAAAATGGGAAAGGTTGGAAAGAGGATGGGAAGGGTCGGACGAAGAATGGGAAGGATTGAAGGAAGAATGGGAAGGATTGGAAAAAGAATGGGAAGGATTGAAGAAAGAATTAGAAGGGTTGAAGAAGAATGGGAAGGGTTGGAAAGAGGATGGGAAGGATTGAAGAAAGAATTAGAAGGGTTGAAGAAGAATGGGAAGGATTGAAGAAAGAATTAGAAGGGTTGAAGAAGAATGGGAAGGATTGAAGAAAGAATTAGAAGGGTTGAAGAAGAATGGGAAGGATTGAAGAAAGAATTAGAAGGGTTGAAGAAGAATGGGAAGGATTGAAGAAAGAATTAGAAGGGTTGAAGAAGAATGGGAAGGATTGAAGAAAGAATTAGAAGGGTTGAAGAAGAATGGGAAGGATTGAAGAAAGAATTAGAAGGGTTGAAGAAGAATGGGAAGGATTGAAGAAAGAATTAGAAGGGTTGAAGAAGAATGGGAAGGATTGAAGAAAGAATTAGAAGGGTTGAAGAAGAATGGGAACGATTGAAGAAAGAATTAGAAGGGTTGAAGAAGAATGGGAAGGATTGAAGAAAGAATTAGAAGGGTTGAAGAAGCATGGGAAGGATTGAAGAAAGAATTAGAGGGGTTGAAGAAGAATGGGAAGGATTGAAGAAAGAATGAGAAGGATTGAAGAAAGAATTAGAAGGGTTGAAGAAGAATGGGAAGGATTGAAGAAAGAATTAAAAGGATTGAAGAAAGAATTAGAAGGGTTGAAGAAGAATGGGAAGGATTGAAGAAAGAATTAGAAGGGTTGAAGAAGAATGGGAAGGATTGAAGAAAGAATTAGAAGGGTTGAAGAAGAATGGGAAGGATTGAAGAAAGAATTAGAAGGGTTGAAGAAGAATGGGAAGGATTGAAGAAAGAATTAGAAGGGTTGAAGAAGAATGGGAAGGATTGAAGGAAGAATGGGAAGGGTTGAAGAAGAATGGGAAGGATTGAAGAAAGAATTAGAAGGGTTGAAGAAGAATGGGAAGGATTGAAGAAAGAATTAGAAGGGTTGAAGAAGAATGGGAAGGATTGAAGAAAGAATTAGAAGGGTTGAAGAAGAATGGGAAGGATTGAAGAAAGAATTAGAAGGGTTGAAGAAGCATGGGAAGGATTGAAGAAAGAATTAGAAGGGTTGAAGAAGAATGGGAAGGGTTGAAGAAAGAATTAGAAGGGTTGAAGAAGAATGGGAAGGATTGAAGAAAGAATTAGAAGGGTTGAAGAAGAATGGGAAGGATTGAAGAAAGAATTAGAAGGGTTGAAGAAGAATGGGAAGGATTGAAGAAAGAATTAGAAGGGTTGAAGAAGAATGGGAAGGATTGAAGAAAGAATTAGAAGGGTTGAAGAAGAATGGGAAGGATTGAAGAAAGAATTAGAGGGGTTGAAGAAGAATGGGAAGGATTGAAGAAAGAATGAGAAGGATTGAAGAAAGAATTAGAAGGGTTGAAGAAGAATGGAAGGATTGAAGAAAGAATTAAAAGGATTGAAGAAAGAATTAGAAGGGTTGAAGAAGAATGGGAAGGATTGAAGAAAGAATTAGAAGGGTTGAAGAAGAATGGGAAGGATTGAAGAAAGAATTAGAAGGGTTGAAGAAGAATGGGAAGGATTGAAGAAAGAATTAGAAGGGTTGAAGAAGAATGGGAAGGATTGAAGAAAGAATTAGAAGGGTTGAAGAAGAATGGGAAGGATTGAAGGAAGAATGGGAAGGGTTGAAGAAGAATGGGAAGGATTGAAGAAAGAATTAGAAGGGTTGAAGAAGAATGGGAAGGATTGAAGAAAGAATTAGAAGGGTTGAAGAAGAATGGGAAGGATTGAAGAAAGAATTAGAAGGGTTGAAGAAGAATGGGAAGGATTGAAGAAAGAATTAGAAGGGTTGAAGAAGCATGGGAAGGATTGAAGAAAGAATTAGAAGGGTTGAAGAAGAATGGGAAGGGTTGAAGAAAGAATTAGAAGGGTTGAAGAAGAATGGGAAGGATTGAAGAAAGAATTAGAAGGGTTGAAGAAGAATGGGAAGGATTGAAGAAAGAATTAGAGGGTTGAAGAAGAATGGGAAGGATTGAAGAAAGAATTAGAAGGGTTGAAGAAAGAATGGGAAGGATTGAAGAAAGAATAGAAGGGTTTGAATGAAGAATGGGAAAGGATTGAAGAAAGAATTAGAAGGGTTGAAGAAGAATGGGAAGGATTGAAGAAGAATTAGAAGGTTGAAGAAGAATGGGAAGGATTGAAGAAAGAATTAGAGAGTGGTGAAGAAGTAATGGAAGGATGAAGAAAGAATTAGAAGGGTTGAAGAAGAATGGGAAGGATTGAAGAAAGAATTAGAAGGGTTGAAGAAGAATGGAAGGATGAAGAAAGAATTAGAAGGGTTGAAGAAGAATGGGAAGGATTGAAGAAAGAATTAGAAGGGTTGAAGAAGAATGGAAGGATTGAAGAAAGAATTAGAAGGGTTGAAGAAGAATGGGAAGGATTGAAGCAAAGAATTAGAAGGGTTGAAGAAGAATGGGAAGGATTGAAGAAAGAATTAGAAGGGTTGAAGAAGAATGGGAAGGATTGAAGAAAGAATTAGAAGGGTGAAGAAGAATGGAAGGATTGAAGAAAGAATTAGAAGGGTTGAAGAAGAATGGGAAGGATTGAAGAAAGAATTAGAAGGGTTGAAGAAGAATGGAAGGATTGAAGAAAGAATTAGAAGGGTTGAAGAAGAATGGGAAGGATTGAAGAAAGAATTAGAAGGGTTTGAAGAGAAATGGGAAGGATTGAAGAAAGAATTAGAAGGGTTTGAAGAAGAATGGGAAGGGTTGAAGAAAGAATTAGAAGGGTTAGAATTAGAAGGGTTGAAGAAGAATGGGAAGGATTGAAGAAAGAATTAGAAGGGTTGAAGGAAGAATGGGAAGGATTGAAGAAAGAATTAGAAGGGTTGAAGAAGAATGGAAGGATTGAATAAAGAATTAGAAGGGTTGAAGAAGAATGGGAAGGGTGGTAGAAGAAAGGGAAAGAATCAGCTGACTTACTGTTAATACTTTTTATGAATACAATAACCCAAACCATCACGCTCAGAAATTTGAAGTTACTTTTATATTAAGGTGGTGTGGAATAGGGGGACAGGCTTGGGCGGCGGGGTTTAGGGGGGTGCGGGAGTAGGGGGACAGGCTGGGAGGGGGTGGGTGGGGTTTAGGGGGGTGCGGGAGTAGGGGGACAGGCTGGGAGGGGGTGGGTGGGGTTTAGGGGGTGCTGGAATATGGGACAGGCTTGGGGGGGGGTTTAAGGGGGTGCTGGGAGTAGGGGGAGCAGGCTGGGAGGGGGTGGGAGGGTTTAGGGGGGGTGCGGGAGTAGGGGGACAGGCTGGGAGGGGGTGGGGGGGGTTTGGGGGTGTGGGAATAGGGGGACAGGCTTGGGGGGGGTTATGGGGGGTGCGGGAGTAGGGGGACAGGCTTGGGGGGGGGGGTTTAGGGGGGTGCGGTGAGTAGGGGGGACAGGCTGGGAGGGGGTTGTGAAGTTAGGGGGTGCGGGGAATATGGGGACATTCTTTCCTACCCCCTCCCTTCCCAAGCCTGTCCCCCTATTCCCCGCACCCCCCACCCTCAAGCCTGTCCCCTACCCCCGCACCCCCTTTAACGTCGTAATTGCTGATAAACAACGAGTAGAAATGTTTGAAATAGTTTTGGCAGTGCGAATTTCAACCTATCTAAAGGAGACGTGGGGTGTGAAGGAGACGTGGGTGGGTGTGTGGGTGTGAAGGAGACGTGGGTGGGTGTGTGGGTGTGAAGGAGACCGTGGGGTGGGTGTGTGGGTGTGAAGGAGACGTGGGTGGGTGTGTGGGTGTGAACGGAGACGTGGGTGGGTGGGTGGGTGTGAAAGAGACGTGGGTTGTGTGGGTGTGAAGGAGACGTGGGTGGGTGGGAAAGAGACGTGGGTGGGTGTGTGGGGTGAGTGCAAAGGAGACTTGGGTGGGTGGGTGTGTGTGTGAAGGAGACGTGGGTGGGTGGGTGAGAAGGAGACGTGGATGGGTGGGTGGTGTGAAGGAGACGTGGCGTGGGTGGGTGTGTGTGAAGGAGACGTGGGTGTGTGGGTGGGTGGGTGTGAAGGAGACGTGGGTAGGTGGGTGGTTGGGAGGCTAACAAACCAATACCACTGTGGAATCGACTCCTAACTTTATGGGTTGATTCCACAGTGGTATTGGTTTGTTAGCTTCCCAACCAACCAACCAACCAACCACACTTGTAAGCCTTCATTATTTTCCAAAAGGTGGGTATCCGTATTCACAAACTCTATTAATGGGGGTGCGGAAACTAGGAAACAGGTTTGGGGGGTGGTTTTGGGGGGTGCGGGATTAGGGGGACAGGCTTGGGGGTGGGTAGAAAGCCTTGTCCCCTATTCCCGTAACCCCCTAACCCCCGCCCCCCCCAAGCATGTCCCCATACTCTTGCACCCCACAAGCCTGTCCCCTACTACCGCACCCCCCTAAACCCCCCCCCAGGCTTGTCCCCCTATTCCCGCACCTCCTTAAATAATTCAGCCATAAGTCATTTACACGGCTAATGAAGGTCC